>JAOXYL010000039.1:3217470-3229581 GCA_028564955.1 Terapon puta | reverse complement strand
AACCAATGGACTGATGCCTAAACAATGTCATAACCACATATAGTCATCTTTTCCACCTCTCTATGAAATATGGAGAACAGTGATTACTTACCATTCTCTGAGAGCAATTACCCTGATCCTACAATTTGCAAACTTCCTGCAGCACATTTTAATTATAGGTACTGTACCTGATGTGCAGCTTGAGAGACTCCTCGTGCAAGACCGAACTCATGTTTCGGAAAAGAGGGAAAATCCCACGAAGCTTTTTACTGTGGATGTTTGACCGGAGCAGCGTATACCTGTGTTCAGTGGGTTTATGTCACATAGCTGCAATTTTTTTTTGGAGGTCTTATTGTAAAAGTGGGTAGCCGAATGTAATGTAAGTGGATCGGAACAACATAGCCTGCTGTATAAAATCAGTTTTCAGCAATGAAGAGGTCAAAGCAAACAGCAGTGGCATCATTCAGTTTAACTAATTAGAAATTATAAAATGTTCACAACTTTGTCTAAGTAGCCTTTGAATTTCAGACCCTGTTTTTCAGTTTCACACCTGCTGTCTGCGTATTTACTCTCAGACCTTGATAACTCTGCAGTGTCGTCTCGTTTGACGCCGCAGCCAGTGACTGTATTTCCTTTTTTTTTTTTTACTGACAAGCAGCCACACACCCATGTCAACATAATGTGGCGTGCACAGGTGTTAAATACACGCACACACAAACTCAGACTGAGGTCTGTATGTTCCACCAATTATTTTCTGTTCGCAGTTCCACTTTTATGTCTTCCCATCTGTCATGTATACTTTGTGCAATACACACGTATGCGGCGCGGAGAGGGCACGTGCACACACACACACACATACACACACACACACACACACACAGGGAAAGGAGGAAGTGTTTGTGAAGAGTACACACATAACTTTCAGGCCAATCCAGCGTGCTGCCCAGCAAAAACACAGCAGTTACCCGGGCAGGAACTCTGGAATTTCAGAGTGAGCGAAGGGATGCTGTTAGAGCGAAGTCATACGTCTGGTTGGAGCAGCAGGCTAAATCTGTGCCCAGGAACAAGGGGGAACAGAAACCAATTTGATAAGGGATTCTTTGAATTATTTTTATAAGGCCAATCAGTCTTCAAGGATTACCACCTACTGTGGTTATATAACACGGGAATATACAGGGTAAGTTTGCGGCTGCCCCGACGATTCTTTCGACATCCCAGGCTGGACTGCTGTGACGCCGACTAACAAACAGTTTCTCTTAAAGCCTAAATTCTTTCTGTGCCTCATCTCAACTTAAATCAATATCATAAATAACAGCGTAATTTACTTTGGTGCTGTTTTTTTCAGTTAAAGGAATAATTCAACATTTTGGGAAACTTTCCTTTTCATATTGTCTTTTCTTTTCTTTTTCTCTTTTCTTTCTTTTAGTGAGATGAGAGGATCGACAGCGCTTTAGTTGTTCTGTGGATTAAACAAATGCCATTTTACAGGTTTGTTAGAAGGCTTTCAGGGTGTTGATAATTTTACTTTCAACAACTGGACAGAGCAGGGTTTATTGTTGCCTACTGTTCCCAGTCTTTATGTTAAGGTAACCTAACCCATGACTGCATCTAACACACATGAGAGCGGTATCGACCCTCCCATCTAACTCTCACCAAGAACTCAAAACACCTATGAACAGTGAGCAGTTCGACCAAAGAGCCATGTTCCCTTCTCGTATCTTTTTAAAAGTTGTCAATGCCACGCTGCAGCATACTCAGATCCAATAATCACAGATGGCTTTTATGTGCTCTTACTTTTAACGATGGAATGGCCTTCTAAAGGTCATTTTCATACACCTCTTTAAATGTAAAGATCCTTTATTGTCTGTGACCTTCCTTTATCATCATTTCGCAAAAGGTCGCAGGTACTCAGCATAAACAAATAAAATACCAGGACCATCATCACCTCAAGCATCTTCCCACGCGGTGCGACATCACAGGCCGACACTCTGGATCGCCACTTTACGCCCGGGATCCTTACACCCTCGTGTCACAAGCGGCAGCCTCAGTCTCACGCACCCACACTGCGGCGCCACACAGGCACTTGCTGTCGTCCTGGTGAATCTACTGTGACGACTCCGCACATGCCCCCCGCCTCCCGCCCCCACATCACACACACACGCACGCACACACACAGCGCTGAACATCACGGGGCTCCTACAAACCAAAACCTAAAACCAATCTGTCCACCTCTGCACTCACTGTTTTCACTCAAGAGCAGCTTTCCTCACGCTCACAGCAGCACAGTCACCAGCCGCCCCCTCACAGACATCACTAAGGGGGTAACTGAACGACGTCAAGCTCATGAAAGCTCAAAGGGGAATCCATCCTCAACCCGAAGTCATACATGTCGTGTGAGTCTCAGAGATACTGAAGTCGCTGCAGTTTGCTTTACAGCACTGTGCTGTGCAAACAAGCCTCCATCTACTGCCAAAGATCTTACAGTGTGAAATGGTTCGATCTGTCTTTGAGATAGGTGGAGACCGTCGACCTTCTCGTGAAGTCGACTCTAAGTGTGAGGGCGGAAGACTCTTTCTGTCGTGTTTACTTGGCAACAGTAGTCTGCTTATTCAGGGTTCAAGAAAAAAAAAAACAAAACATAAAAGAATGACACAGAGGCAGTAATCAAATCTCAGGCTCCTCCCAGCGATTCTCAGAAAATATGTAGAGAAAGAACCAACTCAAAGGAGAACCTAAAACATTAGATGTAAAGAAGAAAGATGAAAGTGTGAGTGAAAATGTAAGTACAGAGTATAGTCTATAAAAAGTCAAATATAACACAAAAAATAAGTAATATAATATATAAGATAGAATATATGAATAGAATATAAACAGGAGGAAGGCAGCTGTGCAGAGGTGATATAGTGAATATATAGACAGGTGATGGACAGGATATTACACATCTAGATACTGTGATGGATGAACAATGTAGACATATCGATACATATTGTGATGTAAGCCTTGTTTTTTGTTTAACAACACTGAATTTGAGAGGGGAAATTTTCCCTTTTTCAAATGAATATTTTATAAAAAAGTAAAATATTTGTAGGGTAATTAGGTTCATCACGCAGGTCTTCTTTTAGATGGGTCACATTGCCCTCTACTGTCCAAAAGGGAAAAGTGCATGGTTTTTATTTGACCAGACAGAACTAATCGAACCAAATTGAACCCAAACATAATTGTTTATGGATTCGAAAGGTAACCTAAGCAGTGATAGAAAAAACAAATGTGAAAAAACTTAGTTATAGTAGCTTCAAAATATATTTAAGTTTAGATATATCTGATAGAATTGATTTATAAAGCTGTCTATTTTATATCGTTTATTGATTATGCTGGTCTGACTACGACAGACTGGTGCATTCAGGAAGTGTCAGGAAGTGTCAGGAATATCACTATTTTTGTAATTCCTTGGAAAATACAAAATGCCATCCTGTCTGACAGGAGTTTAATGACGTAGAAGCCGTACCAACAACCAGTAGATAAAGTGGCATGCAATAAGCTAATCAAGTAATGTTTAATGTAATTTAGAGTTGTCAAATTCACCCACATGCCTATGGTTATGTGATATTGAAACTAAAAATCACCACGGGCACGTGAAGGCAGCAGGAGCCGCCATCAGGTCCCGCATTATTTTCACGGTATTTTTACACTATTTCTACAGAAACTCTTTATTCTGCGATGGACTCTCAGCCTCCACCAAAGCCCTGGGAAAGGCGGATACCAGGGGCGTTGAGTGCTCCGGTGAATTACAGGTAAACTGTTCGCTCGGCTCGGCTCAGCTGCTGAAGTTTCTCCTGACAGTTTAGCTGTTGTTGCTAACGAGCTCGGGGTCAGGTTGTCGCACATGAGAGGGGATCACACAAACACCTGAGACTGTGACATGGTGACAGGAATCATTACCGCCGTCATCTAATCAGTATTCAATAACTCTTACTTATATTTATCTGTGTGTTTTTGCCAACCACAGCCGGTGAAACAAAGTGTGCTAACAGTTAGCGAAGCAGGCCCAGTGAGGCCTGTTTTGTTTATTACCAGACTCCCTTTAAGTTTTTACTGATCAATTATGTCTACATAAGCAAAGCTATGGAGCAAAGCTTGATGATTGTACTGTTGTGTGCTTTGTGTCTTTATTGTTGTCATTAGTTTATTACAGAATCATGATGCTTATGTCTGCTGTGGTTTAGTGAAGCAGCAGACTCTCGGCTGGTAGATCTCACTTATGATTCTCTGTTTCACATCTAAAATCACTGCAAAGGTTTTGATTCTTGTGTCTTGATTTTCTCACCAAACAGGTCTGCAAACCTTGGACCACCTGCAGGCCCCTCTTTACCTTCAGGCCCCCCTGTCCTGACCAGGATGGCTCCCCCAGTGCCCCCTCGCCCCGTCCAGCAGTCCTACCGTCCCTCCTACAGCTCCTTCACCTCCTCCTACAGCCCCTATGGGAGCTCCCTCTATGGGGGGTACAGCCCTTACAGCTACGGCGGAGGCTACGGCCTGGGAGGGTACAGCCGCTTCTCCCACACAGAAGAGGTCGCCCCAAGCCGGTTCGTTCAGCAGGCGGAGGAGAGCAGCCGCGGTGCCTTCCAGTCCATCGAAAGCATCGTGCAGGCGTTTGCCTCAGTCAGCATGATGCTGGATGCCACCTTTTCGGCTGTGTACAACAGTTTCCGTGCTGTGCTGGACGTGGCCAACCACCTGACACGGCTTCGTGCACACCTCACCCGGGTTTTGTCAGCCTTCGCTCTGGTACGCACCCTGCGTTACCTCTACCGGCGGTTACAGAGGCTGCTGGGGCGCAGGTCAGACGCTGAGGCTGAGGACTTGTGGGCAGACAGTGCGAGTGACGCCCTGGCTACAAGTGCATCCAGAGGGTTTGGAGCAGAGGATCAGACCGTCAAGTCCTGGCCCATCTTTCTGTTTTTCGCTGTAGTCTTGGGGGGACCCTACCTGATCTGGAAACTGCTGAGCTCCATCCCTGCCTCTGAGGAAAACGGTGAGACTTACATTCAAGATTTTATCCCCAAATCTGCTTGTCTACAAATTAAGTCTCAGTTCTGTAGCAGCCATTTTGCAATTTAGATCTGCAGCTCTCACCATGTGCCATCAAGACCCAAGACTCTGCAGGCGTTTTTCATCCACACATCACATGACTGCTGGTTTTACCAGCTACTTACAGTAAAGACTTGAAGTGTCTCGCGGCTCAGTGGCAAATGTTCTAGTTTAATGATGCTGATCACTCTGAAAGTAACTGGGAGATATCAAATATTTTCATCAACTGCAGTTAAGATGACAAATTGTTTTGTTTTTGTCTAAAAATAAAAAGAAATGTTCAGCCAAAGATGAATGAAATTATCTTCTGTACCAGATAAACCTATGAATGCTGTAATATTGGTGTTTTTTAATTCTAAATCTTTAAGTAAAATTGTTTTGTGTCTCTTTATTTAGCCACTAACTGGGCTAGCGGGGAGGATGACCATGTGGTGGCAAGAGCAGAGTATGACTTTTCAGCTTCATCTGAGGAGGAGATCTCTCTGCGGGCTGGAGATATGCTCAATCTTGCCCCGAAAGGTGAGAGCTCTCTGATGACTACTGTACATTATATTCTTTTTCCCATGTTTCCCTCATACAAAATAATTTATGACATTTGTGTGTACTGAGCTGTCACGGCGAGTTTTGCAGATCAATGGTGTTTCATGGCGATATTGGTTATTTAATAGTGGTTTCTCATCAGGTTATTTTATTTCTGATACTGTATATAATGTCGTACCATAGCATATAATCACATAAAGCATATTGTGTGATAGAGGATTTTATCCTCTTTATCCATGCCAGTTCATTATGCTGTATGATCAGCCTCCATTCTTTAACAGAAAAAAATATCTTCACTCCATCGTGCAGCTCTGTGTTGTGCAATGACCAGTAAATGAAACTTTCAAACAAATAGTAATGAAAGGGGAAGTCGTGCTCTGCAACAATAGAACAGAGTTAGTTTCCTATAAGGGGTAATTGTGAACTTCCCACGTGTTGGTGAGTCCTGACCATGACCTTTTATGCTCCCCATGTTTAGAACAACAGCCCAGGGTGCGTGGCTGGCTGCTGGCCAGCGTGGACGGCCAGACCACCGGACTTGTTCCTGCCAACTATGTCAAGGTCCTGGGCAAGAGGAGAGGCCGTAAGCACGCGGAGCTGGAGAGACTAGCTGAGGTCCAGCAGGGGAACGCTCAGGCCTCCCAGACGGGCCCCACCGCTCACCCACAGTTAAATCCTGCCCAAGGCTTTACCCCAGGCCTCGATGCTGCCTCCTCCTCCTCAGCTTCCACAGAGGAGCTGCTAGAGACAGTGTACACAGAAACACCAGCTTCCTTCAGCCTGGGAACGTCCAACTCCAGCATGCCCTCCAGCACAGTGCTAAACGTCCCTGAGAAAACTGACTTGTGATGTTTGCGCATAGATATGTCTCTGTATGCAAATCAAAAGTACGCTCATAAAATTGGTTGTCTCAGTCAGTACTTGTTTGCAGTGTGTAACCCTTGACTAATAATCAGCAGACAGTAGATATTTGAAGAAACATCATGGACCCTATTAAGAATTGCTTAAAGTAGTTTGAGACGCCTCTGTAAAGACTCAAATCATCAAACACTATCTGGACCTGCTGAACAAGTTCTGTATTGTTTTGATTACTGTGTCTCAAATTACGACGTTGTGTCTACAATTCTGAAGTCAGAGCTTGTACAGAAAGGCAGTTTTGTGTATTCTCTATATGATACAATGCTGTTGTTATCATTTCTGATATAAGATATAATGTCTGTTCAATAACAGGAATTAGTTCAATGTTCATGCTGAGGTGCACTGATAAATAATAGTAATTGACGGTGTAAGGACAAAGCAAAGGAATTTTGTCTGATAATGTCATTGTATAACATCGTCCTTGGTCTTGGCCTTCACCTAGGGACTGGTCGTTGCTTTGTATTGTTTTTGTGAAGCAAATTGCGATTGGGCTGCTTCAGAATGAGGACGGGCTAATTTTGCACATTTTCAACAGTTCGCTAATCACAGATAGTAATTCTGTAAATATTTAATATAATTATTTTGAAAATAAATATTTTGAAAGATCATTTTTGGTCCATTGTATTAAAATGTTTATCAAATTAAAAGGTGACCATTTGTTGTTATGCAGTTTAATGAGTGACAGCAGGGTTTTAACATATAAAAACACCTGAGGAGTCCATATAGTTTATTTTACGCAGTGCTAATTTTAATTGCTGACACACATACTATTTTTAATGACTTTTTAAAAAGTTTTTTTTAAAAGGTTTTTGAAGATTTCTGGCAGACTGCCTGGATTTACGGCCGCTGTCTCTAAGCAACGGGCCGGCTGCAATGCGACAACAGAGACGAGTCATCTCCGTGGGGGGAACAAACTGCGTTTATCTTTGTTTAAGGGTTCAGGACATGTCTGTTAGATCTGTGTTGCAATCACAAGGTATGTCGATAGCATTTCCCCCGAGCTGTTGAGCTTAAACACTCAGAAACAAGTAGCGGTATGTTAAGTACACACAAAGCTAGCTAGCGAGCTAGCTGGTTGAAAATAATGCGGCTTTCAGGGACTATCGTGAATGTAGAAATAAATGCAGTTGAGTTGGAGGTCTATTTGGATGTTTTAAACAAAGTACTTTGGTAAATGCATCTTAAAACAACTGTCCTTGTACTGCTACATCGCCAGAGAAAATAATATCACCTGCCACCAGCTGAGGAGGACTGAATGCCTGACTGACACGGTCGTATTTGAGCCCTGTGTTTAGTAGCAGAGATTTACGAGGAGTCCGTGAAGGTAGCGGATGAAAGTTAGCATTAGCATTAGCAGTGGCTGCAGACAGCCGGCAGGTGAAGAGCACCAGCATCATCATCATCATCATCTTCATACAATGACATGAAACTGGCAGCAGCTTGAGCTTACTGTACGAGACGACAAGGAGGGACACCTCCGACGCCAGATGAGTATGTTAACGATATTTGATCTCTCTTCCTGCCTGTGCTTGTTAAAGCGAGTTTGATTTGACCTGAAATCATCTGATGCTGCAGGAGGACAGAGACTCGGCCTGCTGCAGCATCACTTTCTCTGCTGACACTACTCAGTTGCTCTGCTGTAAACCATGAATTCATATCAGAGACCCATGAATGTAAAGTGTAGAAGCTTTGCAGAGCTCCAAGATGTGACAACCCATCATGTGTTTAGTGACAGAATCTATTTGATTATTTTTACAGGACACAAGCAACAGTCAGCAAACAAAAACCTCTCTGTATATGTATATTTATATGAAACTACTCATTGTAAATGTAACTAACCATCACTCTCATTATCAATTAATGTGGTGATTATTATCTTGATTGAACAATTTATGATTGGGAAAATTTTAAATTTCTTTTAACCCTTTGTAGAGAGGTTAGAATCACATCTTGCTTAAAAAATACTTAAGTTATTTAAAATAGATACCAGTTAATTTTCTGATGAGTGAGCAATCATTTCAGCTCTGATTTGGATGAGTTGGTCCTGCAGATTCTTTGTCAGCCCCTCTTGTTTCTTGCCTCTCTGTCTCTGTAGAGATGAGCCGCTTCTGTTCAGACAACAACAACTTCCCGTATGACAACAATGTCCTGGTCCTGGACATGGTGCTGGGCTCTCTCTGGGAAGTGCCTCAGCCCATAAACTGGGACAATGTGGCCAAGCTGGTTCCAGGATTCACTCCCAAGGAGGTAATTATGAATGCTTCCACCCTCTGTCTATCCCATCCCATCCATCAATCATCCTGCGGTTGTGTTAGGCCTGGCTTTTTGATAAGAAATTATATCTCAGAATTTATGTCGTCTTGTAGTGTGCCCGTCGATTTGACGAGTTGAAGAGCACGGGGGGTTTTCCCCATGTGGACAACCAATGTAATGCCCTGACAGAGGGTGACACCTCCCCTTCAGATGCCCTCTCTACGCTGTTGGACGCTGGAGAAGAGGTGGAGACGGGAAGTAGGCAGAGCAGCAGCAAAGTTACAGGTCAGTTTTCTAATGTTAGTCATGATATGTCTTTGTTTTTGATTGTGGGCGGTGAGGACTTGTTTACATCTGTAAGCTTAAAGTACAAGTTTTCAACAGTGGGCTGTATTAACTGCAGGCTGCTTGAATCTTTTTTAAAATACTGTTTTAGTAGTTAATCCATACATACATTGAATATCTGGTTTAATGTATTAATGTAATATATTAATAGAAATGGTTAAGTTGTTAAATACTGCTGCAAGTATTGGAAATGTGGACTTATTGTACTATATTGTACATATTTTGTTATAAGTATTATTGTTTATTTCATACTTGCATACTTTTGCTGATATATTACTACAAAAAATAAGAAGAATAAGAATTATTATTCCTTTCTCCCTTCTTGATGTTGATGCTTCAGTTACTTTAGCAAATATTTACATAGTTTCTACTGTTGTCAGCAGGATCCAAATCAGCGGGAATCTCAGGAAGGGTTGGCTCTGTTGAGAAGAAAGAGAAAAGAGTCTCAGAGGAGGATGACAAACCTCAGAAGCCACGAGAGTAAGTGCTGAGTGCAAAGATTCAGTCTTTACAGTGTGCACATTGATTCTCTTCACACACACACACACACACACACTTGCTTTATCTTTGTATCACACTCCATCTTATCTCAAAAATCCTCTCAGTATGACTCACTGACACTCTGGAGACGGAGTGTGAAGCTCTTTGTTCTCGTATTTAGCAATGGGATAATGTATTTAAACTTCTTTCTTGCAGTCCCAACATGGTCATCCATGTGTGTGACGAGACCAAGAACCTGAAGCAGGACTTTACATGTCCCAGAGATCTTCTGGTCAAAGAGATGCGTTACTTCGCTGAGTACTTATCTGTGGACTCCCAGAGGTGGGAGGAGGTTGACATCTCCGTTCACTGTGACGTGCAGATCTTCGACTGGCTCATGAACTACGTCAGGAGGAACTCTGCGGGAGAGGGAAACAGGGACAAACCCCGGCTCGGTAAATCACTGGAAAAACTGCAAAAACAACAATCAATATCACATTATTGAAAACAGGAATGCCTGAGCTGTCACTTACATTACCTGTGTGTGTAAATCTGTGGACGGTGCTTGATTTATTGGTCACTAAACGTGGTGTGTGGTTGGAGGGTTACTGGCTGTGTGTTCTGTGTTGTATGTTGGTTGTGGGGTTTGCTTGGTTGGTCATGTGGTATTTGTCGGTTACAGAGCCCAGCAATGTGATCTCAATCCTGATCTCCTCCGAGTTCTTGAAGATGGATACGTTAGTAAGTGTTGTAACGTGTGACGCTAGGTGTGGTGATGTGCTCTGGGCCTTTTGTTTTTCACATATGTGGCCTGGCAGCAACATATTCCTGAGAATATCTTGTAGTCATGGTGCTGAAGCCCCAAAATACACCAGCAGCTTAGAAATTTGCGTATGTTTCAAAACCGATAATTAATCTCCCTTAGTCCAGGAAAAACAAGAGGTCCATACATAAAGCTTTAAGTTGATGTTGCATGGATGTTCTTTTGCCTCCATGAGTTACGTAGACAGTGTGTAGTACATCTCTCCACTTCTTTACTTACTAAGGCTCTGTAAGAGGGGCTGACGTTGTAGCCATGGCAAAGTAATGAATAGTATTTCTGTGGGAGAATTAAGATTAGGTGAACCGTCGCTGTGAAAGGTCTCACGAGAGCCACGCGTGTTTGTCCGTGTTCAGGTGGAGGAGTGCATCCAGTACTGCCACAAACACATGAGCGCCATCGTGGCCACGCCCTGCAACATGAACTGCATCAACAGCAACCTGGCAATGCGCATCGCCGAACTCTTCAACCACAACGAGGCCGACGACATCAGGGACAAAAAAGACAAGTTCAAAAGGTAACAGGAAAGCAGGAGAGATCGTTTCACAAGTCAGGTGCTGAAACATCTCAGGTGAATGTGATGATGTATAAACGAAACACAAACAGATGGAGTAAAATCTAAAATAATAGGTCATACGAGGCAACAACATTGATGAAAATACAAAAGTAGCCAATGCTAGAATCTGATTCTTTTTATTTTATTTCCCCTTTAAAGCAAATTGTTTCAGAAGAAAATTGAGCGTCTCTTTGATCCCAACTACCAGAACAGAGATTCACCAGGAAACGCCTCCTCTCTCTACAGGTGAGTCGAAACGTTACCTACCTCACTGCTTAGCAACAGTTTTAATGTGTGTGTGAGTCTACAACCAGCAGTTGCACTTTCCCCTTCCCCTTGATATTTCATTTGAACTACTATTGTTGTTGTGGATCTCAATATTCGTTACATGTGTGTTTAATCCCAGATGTGGCCTGTGCCTTAAACTGCTGACCAAGAGCACAGAGAGGAAGATCTCGTGTGTTCCAGGGAAAATCAACATTGATGCTCGTGGAGAAATCATCTACACACACACTCGGTATTATATCAGCCGTTCAGTATGAAAAACCAGTGTCCCATACATGGACAAGATTTATGCAGTCATAATCCACTCGCTGTGAGTCGTAACACAGGAGAGCAGAAATATCCCTTTTACCTTATAAGGAAATCCTGATCACGGCCTGTGTGTATTTGTGTGTGTGCATTTGCAGACAGAAGAGCTGGGATGTGCATGAATACCTCACCAGTCTATATGAGGAGCTCAAGTCCTGGGTCCTGGTCTACTGGAGAATCTGGGGTACTATTAACTACCTCACCTGCTCCCGCTGCCAACAGGTGTGTGTAGTGTCTGCATGTGAGGTCATGTCTTTGTCCTGCACAAGTTAGCAAGACTGGCACTATGAACCTGGGGACTTGTGACACAGCATTTTCAACCGAACTTAAAGAGTTTCTGTGTGTGCGTGTGTTGACATGTGTGTAGGTGTTTGTGTGCGCAGAGCTCACCCATTGCAAGTACCACCCAGACAGTGTGCTGTACCCCGGCATGGGTACAGAGAAAGGCCTGCATGGTGCAGGGATCTACCCCTGCTGCAACCAGAGGGTTCTGCGCTTTGACCCCACTGGTATGCCCAAGGTATGACACACACACACACAC
>JAOXYL010000039.1:3199606-3217370 GCA_028564955.1 Terapon puta | reverse complement strand
CTCTATCCCTGTTGTGGGACAAAGCAGTACTGTGCAACAATAGTTATTAAACCGAATCACAAATCAGTTGAAAAGCAATAATGTTATAAAAACAGCACTAAACAGCTCTAATCTAATCTAATCTAATCTACTTGGTTTAACATGAATTTATTCACATTTCATTGTTATATAAATCAAATCATGCATGCTTTATAACACATTGGACAGTTTAATTTATTTTGAAGAGTGCATCCTCTGAGCACATGCTCTTTTGTAATGACTTCCAGTGATGTGGGTCATTTACTTACTGTCTGTCTTTAATGTCCCCTGACTGACCCCAATATTAAGTCTGCTGTACACGCATGTGTTTGTGGTGGAAACGTGTTCACGCTGTGTAAATGTGTTTGTGTTCAGGGCTGTAAAATGCGAGACCACATAGTGAACGTACCCGATGAGGAGAACTGTGACGAGGCCGCCTCAGCCCAGACCAGAGTCCTGAACGACCTGCTGCTCCACAGAGACGCAGTGTGTCTGTCTAACACGCCTCCTGCAGAGGGGTGAGCACACACCTGTGTGGATCGTTGTGTATTTATTTTCTGGCAGCTTGCGTTTGATTGCCATCATTTTACAGTGACACATTTTCTGAGAAGTTCGTATGAAAAATGTGTGTTTATATGTGTGTGCATGTGTGTTAGTACTGAGGAGAGTCCATCCAGTGCAGAAAAGGTTCAGGACTGTGATGTTCTCCTGGAGCCAACACTGCTCGGACCTCTGAGGGGAGACGGCAGCACTGTAAGTCCCCCTCTCTCTCTTTCTCTCTCTCTCTCTCTCTCTCTCTGTCTCTCTCTCTCTCTCTCTCTCTCTCTCTCCCCCTCACTCTTTCTCTCTGCGTTTCCCTGTCATGTTTCTGGTTCTGATGTCACCTTCTTCCTCTCTTTAACCAGTTTTCCCTTTTGAAAAACTGGAGTCTGCAACTGGTAGGACTTTCTTCTCATTTCCTTCATTAAATCTTATATTCTGACACTGAGCACATTGTTATCCAGGTGTCTACAGTCTACAGGATTACAAACACACTTATGTGTATGCAAAGAAAAGTGAAAGTGGTGAGACCTTTTTTTAGACTAGTCGTATGCAAAGAAGGAGGCATCTAACGTCAGTGTGATGAAGCAGCGTCATTGTCTAAAACATGTGACCTTTGCCGTTCCAGAGGCAGCAGTCTCTCCTGTCAGAGGATGAGGAGTACACCACGGGGTCAGAGGTCACTGAAGATGAGGTGGGCGATGAAGAGGAGCTGTCCAAGAAACAAGGTGGGGAGGCTTTTTGTGAGGTCACAGCCGGGTCATGCTGGTAGTTGCTCATTTCGTGTTGCACGTCCGTTTGCCCATACACACATACGCCGTCAAAAGTTCAAAAGTTTGGAATCACCCGCTGTATTGATCTTTCTCTTCTTTCATTCACATCACATAAATAGAATGCCAAATGTAGTTTTTACATTTGAAACCGTTTTGGGCCCAAAAGAAGAAGAATTAAATGTTTAAGACTTCCATTCAGTCGCTGTTACAAAACAGTTCAATGCTTTAAGTGCCGATAACAAACAGCACATGCTTGACCTTCAGTTGTCCTCAGCAGCGGTCGAACAGAAAATGTCGTGAATGGGTTAAACTATGATGATTGTCCGTGACACTTTGTTTTCTACTCAAGCTGTTGAAATAGAAAGAAATAAGTCACACGTACGTTCCTGTGATCAGTCACTGTTGTACGTTTTCATTTCAAGCCCGTAACTGTTGTCATCATTACTGTTCACACAGTTTGTCTTGTATTGGCAGGTTAGTTGCAGGTTTTGTGGTTAATCGTGTGTAATCACAAAAACTGGACCTGTGAACAGTCGTAATGATTTTTACTGTAGTGACGCGCAGAGCAGAGGAAGATGTAACAGGGTGATCATTTATAGGGTAATAAGAATGTAAGATAGATATTTCAGTTAATTCTCTGAATCTCATCACAGTGTCACACAGAAATATTGATTGATTGAGTTTTTCTTTTTTAACCATCCATTGAAGGTAGTTCCCCTGTGTGTTTGGTTGTTGTAAATAGTAGACAGTCATCTGAAGTTTGTCATGTTATGTAAAGAATTAGTGTGACAGAGAAAAGTCACTCAGGCTGCTTTGTGTCACGTGACAAATGATGCCTTCAGGTCCTCATTTGCTGTGACTAATCACCCCTGACCTCGTGATAAATGTCGCGTTTATTTGCATTAAAAGTTTGAGGGAACCTTCGTCCCTTTGACCCTCGTGCTGCCAGGAGCAGCTGAGTCACTGTCGTAGTTTAAATGGTAAAAGTGAAATGGGGACAACTGTCTTTCTATTTATAGCATATCTCCACTCCACACACTCCACATTTTCATCTATTCTATTTTTAATCATTTCGTTGTTGTTACTCCCAGCCCTTTTAAGGGTGGAAAATAAAACTGCTGCACTCTTTGTCCAGCAGGTGGCATCAGAGTCTGTCAGCACATTGATGGTGTTTTGTCTTTCTCTCTCTCCAGCTGCCAAGAAGGCCAAGAAGGCCCACAGACCTCTGAAAAAACAGATGTCCTCTCCAAACTTCCAGCGTAAAGACAAACCAGAGAAAGTGAGTCAGTCATTGATATTCAGTTCCAATTCCTCAGTGGAGCAAAATACTGCAGAATGACACTTGAATATGTTTCTGTTTCTGTTTTTTTAGCACAGCGTAAAGCCGGAGCACAGTAAATCTCTTTGTAACAGGGTGTGTTGTTTCCACTGAGAGTTTTTAAATGATAGAAAATAGTCAGAAATGCAGAAGATATAAAAATTATTTTGCAATTTATCAAAGTATTTCATTATTTTTAATGCTTATATGGAATTTCTTTCCCAACAAAATAATTCAGAATGCATTCATTTGTACTCACAGGTGCCTCTTGATGATGCAATACTACTTTTAAATGTGCTTAAAGAAACGCAGATGAACATCGAGTCCGTAACACTGCTTATATCTTCTTCCATTAGGTGTTGTAAATTTGACCAGTAACACTGTAGTCTGTTTCTTTTTTCATTCTTTTTACGTATTGAAGAGTTGGATTTGGGGATGTTGTGTAAACGGTACATTTGTTCATATGTGTATGACTGAATCCTACATGAATAACAGAGTACAGCACTTATTAAACTTTTCTAACTCTGATTCTCTTTCCTTCAGTCTCAGTCCAGGGACAACACACCATTCACGTGAGTTCATCTGCTGTTCATCTTCACTCTTTTTTACTCTTTATCTGGTGCAGTGAATATTTCTCCACCTGACCCTGTAAGAATAAAACCTTCAGTACTTGTGCATGCTGATCGACCAAGCTTCACACTCACAACTTTGATTCATTTATTACAACTAATGAAGTGTTATGGCAAACAGCCTTTTCCAGCAGCAAAGAGAGAGCAGAGTGTGTGTTTTCCTGTGTTAAATACTGACTGAAGGGTAACGCAGGTGTCTGGTGTGTGTTTTGTAGAGTGAGTGTCCAGAAAAGTAAGTGGGACAGCTCTCGCTCCATGCGATACAACCAGGACGCTCAGAGGGAAGAAGGTAAAGCAAACGAATGTTATAAATACTTTTATATTTTTAGGCACCACCCACTCAAATCAGCCTTTTTTTTTTTATTCTTATTTTACGGGTGAGCTGACATTAAATTCTGTGCTGCTTTTTTTTTTTATTCCTTTCCTGTCTATCGTTTTTGTCTTCATGAACCAGACCAGCGGCGCATGGTGGAGATCATCAGCCACCTGACTAAGATGAGGTTTGGAGACCAGGAGCAGGCGAAATCTAAGGACACTAAAGAGGCAAGTGTCTGTTGGTGCTCCACATTTATTATCTTATTTCACATCATGTGGTCCTGATCGGTGCTGAGCTGCTGGCCCTCCTGTCCTAGTTTTTGCAGCTGCCTGATGTCAGATTGTTTTTGTTCTGGACAATGTGTGTGTGTGTGTGTGTGTGTGTGTGGTTGTGGTTGTGGTTGTTGTTACAGCCTATGGGGGGAATCTACTCCAGACTGGAAGCGCAATTTAAGAGTACTTCTCAGACCAGGCAGAGTTCAGAGAAGACACCCAGGTACTCTTTCCACTCACACACACAACACACACTCACACACACACACCTCATCATGCTCCTCTGAATAACGGATTCTTTCCTGTGTTCTCTGTAGATCTAAAATACGCTACGCTCAGATCCGGACAACATAAAGGAGAGAAATGCCACCGAGCTGTTGAAGGGACGAGCATGAAAACTGACGAAACCCTCACGAGGAGTCAAGAGAACAAAGAGGAAGAACTAAGCTCCTTCTGCGGGGGGGCTCAGTACAACAACATAACTAACTGGCAGCCCCTCACGTGCGACCACCACTTATAACCCAGCTGCGGACTCTCCGCTCACCCGTTCCCTCGCTCTTTGCTTAACTCAGGTGACTACGTTTGGATCACCATCTGCATCCTCCGTCACTTAGCTCGCTCTTTATTTGTGCAGCTGTGGTCAGTCCTTGGAAAAACAAGGAGAACTGTAGATCTGGACCGTGTGTCTTTACTTCTGGCATGGGACGAGTTGGGGATTCCTACGAAGGACAACATGTGAAATGCTAGTTTATTCTTTTCTGACTGTCCTCTCACAAAAAGATTAGAATTGTAGGGATCCAGAAGACTCTTCTGGAACTAAAATAGGATTAAAGGGAATAAAAGGTTCATTGCATCAACACAGTTCGTCTTGTTTGGGTTCAACTACTGATCACAGTGCATCGGTCCACTAAACTAACTCTGTATTAGCACTCATTGTGTTCTGTGGTGAAGCCCAGCCACCTGGAGGAGACAAACACCCCAACAGTTCTGGTAGATATAGTTCTAGTCATTCCTCTCTGTGTCGAGATGTGACTGTACTGTACAACGCTGGGACCAATAAAACATGAATGACACTGAACCCCTCGGTCGGACCCTTATTTGACAAGTTGCCCACTGGGTGGCAGTATCTCACCTCGGGGGAGTCGCTGGGCTTTCGCCCATCAACTTTGCCCCACTTTGACCACAACCTGTCATCTCTGCTCCCACTCGCTGCCATCGAAGAAAACTACATTTAAATGTCGCTGATGACACATGCATTTTGCTCTCGCCCCAAAGACTAAACGGAGCCTGTTTGTTTTGTAGAAACAGTGTGAAAGTCCTGGGCAGAGGGCTGGTATGTGCCACCGGGCAGAGGGTCAACCACCCTCTCTGTTTGAGAGGCACCGACCGGTGGGTGTGCTAACCTGGCTCTTCCTGTCTAACTTTCTCACAGGGGTATTAATAACCTCCCCTGCCCACACTGTGGACACAGACCAGGGCATGAGGGGGCGTAGAGTGTGGAGCGGCCCCCTTTTTTTTTTTTTTTTTCCCTTTCTTTCTTTTTGGGTGGGTAGCGGGTGGGCGGGGGCAACCCCAGCTGTTCCCTCTTCTCCTCGACAGCGGATGCCGAGAATGGCTGAGGATCTCTGGATCTGGGTCAGGAAGGGAAGGAAGGGGGTTCAGTTACAGCCGGACTGAATTATGGTCCCAGAGAGATGGTCAGATAGAGAAGCATCAAAGCAAATGTACAAACTATAACACACCAGAGGGAAGAGACGCTGACTAAACCAAAGCTGCAAACCGTGCAGACATCAGCAAAAGCCTTCTTTTACATGGGGGGGGGGGTCATCATATCAGGAGTAAGAATGTGCAGCCACTGTTCAGGTTTAACATGAACCACTAGGAGGCCTTCAGCAGACACACTGAGGGACCCCCCCCCACAGTGAAGTTGACCGTTTCACACACAATTACAAATCTGTCGGTGTTCGAGTCCCGCAGCTTCCTCTGAGGTTGCATCAGAGCTGACAGGTTGTTGGGATTGCGTCAGACGAGTGTTTCAACTTTCAGTGGCCGGGCGTCATCGTAACCTTTTAATGTAATACCAGTATGTTAACAGGGATTAGTGGCAGGGTCCGTTTACACAGTACCAACCTTGGCCAAAGATGTTTGAGTGGAAATGGCCGGATGCCACAGCGCGTATGACAGATGACATCCATCAGTATCATCGTCCACCTTCCCTTTTAGGATTTATGTCGATGTGTTGCTTTGGAAGATGAAGAAACGTTGGAGCACAAACACGATGGGACGATACGTGTGATGTTTAATAAGATCATGGTAAGAACTTTTTAAAACATTTCAAATATCCAATGAAAACTAACTAGTCATAATACTGATGTTAGCCAGAGGAAGCTACAACGCAGGTGTAATCCTTTCCTACTGGTTCACTCTAGGACCTGAATTACAAACTGTGGCATTATTTTTCCATATTTCAGACAAGAATATCACATTTTCTCTGTGCACATGCAGCATTCTGCACGGAGACGCTCAAACATCCAAAGTAAAAAACAAATCGTTTTTTTTAGAGAAGGGAAACTTGAACATTTTTAGTTCATTCTCAAAAATATCATCTGTTCCTGTAAACGTGGTCTCTGTTGGGAAATGAAGAACTCTGAGCAAAGGCAGGGTTATAAAATTCTCAACTTTAATCAGTTCAAAAAGTTCACAACAAATGTAACACCTTGAGAAGGGAAATTTGCCATTAGAGATTGGGTACTTATTTGGATTTATACATTCTTTTCCTAATTAAACTCGTTGGCAATTCATTTGCTCTCTGGACAAAAAGCCTTTTGTTTATTTGGACAGAACTCAAACAGGTACAAATGAAAAATGCAAAAATACAAAATTAAATGTAAACCCAGTTTTATTTTCATTTTGCTCTAAAGGTAGTGTCTTGAAGCACTACTGCATGGTAAACAATCTAAATTAGTACAATTCAAAATCTTCAAAGCCATCTGAGTTAAACAGGAGTTGTTATAAAGATGCAACCAACTAAGAACCCATAAATACCTCCGCCACTTCCTTAAAACATCCCATTAATGAAGGCTCACAAATGAGCAACAATCCTCTTAGAGGAAAACAAAACGCTGATGTCGACTAGGCGACAGCACACACGCGCACACACCCACAACAAAACGAAACAATAGAATAAAAGGAAAAAAAAATGTTCCCATGGTATTAAAGATGCTATACAATTGGGATGATATGCACATATTTCGCTTTTGCTTTCCCTAAAAAATCTCCTGCTGGCGGCAGCCAAACACTTTTTTTTAAGGTGAAGCGTAACTTATGAGCAACAGATGCCGATACGGGAAGCAGCATCTCTCGACCTTCATTCATTATCCGTTAGATTCACATTCTCCCACAATGCCGTGGGGCACCAAACAAGCGAGCGCCCCTATAACACCTTTTCCTGTCTGTCACCACAGGTCTAGAAGCCTCTGCGGCAACTTGACAGATACGCCGTTTCTCACAAAACCCCAGCTCAGACTGTATATAGAATATATTTATATATAAACAAATATATGGGAGAAGGGAAGAACTGGGAGAAAGAGAACATGGGGGGGCTTTGGAGGGAACAGAACAAAAACAAGATGGTTAATTTGTTCTAGTTGTTACAACCTCATCATGCAGGTCTTGGGATGGGCCAGAGACCGACAAAACATAAGCTTAGATTAACAGTTCTGGAAAGATATTACACAAAAAGTCTCCATAGAAAACGCAGATTATGTAAAAAGGGCCACAGGGTGACGCGGTAATCATTTACATATTGTTGGCATTATTTTGGTCAACAGACATCCAATGGGACGGCCCGTTGTGCAGAGGGTGAGCGGCCTCCCACCACACTGAAGTGCCTCTCTTGGGTTTGTTGTGGTTGCTGTGGTTAGGGCTTTGTTTGTTTGTTTGTTTGTTTGTTTGTTGGTTGGTTGGTTGGTTTGGAGTACTGTACAGTTTGGTGGAGCCGGCGCTCAGTCACACATCTCCTCGGGGATCTCGTGAGGGTTGAGGATGCCCGGGACTGACATCTGGATCTTGTGTTTCTCCTCCTGGGCCTGACGGAGCGACGCCTCCCTCTCCTCCAGGAACAAGTCCGAGGTGTCCTCGCCTGCAAACTCCTGGAACAGCAGCACAGGACGAGGAAACACTGAGGTCAGCTGGAGGTTTACGCAAAAAAGCCAGACTCTATGTTTCTATAGTCTGGAGCCGCAAATACTGCTTTCATTTAAAGTTTGTTCAGTCTAATATCCTGTCAGACCTGTAAACTTCACAGACTCCCAGGTGGCATCTTGAGACAACAGTTTTTTTCCGATAAACTATTCACAGAATAAGTTCATTTACAAAGATGATTTATGACATATTCAACAGAAGCAAAGAGAAAACACTCAATAAATGACTTAAAGAATGAGCTAATTGTTGATTACTGCCCGTTTTAGAAATAAAATAAACACTAAACACCCTCACTGTGTCACTATCAGGCAGTTTTACAATAATAAACTGGCACAGCAGCCACAAACCTCCCATATACATAGAAGGACAACCTGGTCATGCAGGAAAATGTTATTTCTGGAAACAACAGCTAAGCAGCTAACTATGTAGTCCCTGATAACCTCTGTGAGAGGAGACAAAGCCTGCGCGGCACAGGCAACAAACAGCAGAGCCAGAGGTATGCAGGGCCTTGTTCGCTTCAGTTCGGCTCATCGGCAAACAAACACACACAAACACACCACATCCATGACATGAAATAAACACTGTGTGCGTCTCGCCGCTCGTTCGATTCTGCGCAAAGTGACTTATGAATGACGAGTTGACAGTCTCACCTTAATCTGGACAAGGAAGTCCCTCAGGTGCTCCTTGAAAGCAGGAATGTCCTGGTTTAAGCTGAAGAGCCCCGTCACAAACACCTTCACCTGGGCACTGACACACACAAAACAAAGCAGAGGTTAAAAAGTGTGGTTTACGGCGATAGATGATGGGGGTGTGTGTTTGTGTCGGCACTCACTCTTGTAGGTGAGGGAAGGCAGTCTTGAGCAGGTTGGCCACGTACTCCTGGATGAACACCTGGTTGTTGGTGGGGCTGGCGGGGTTCAGCACCGTGGTGATCTTCCCCTCCTCCACCAGGTTGAACATGTAGGCCAGGATGGACGCGTGCATCGTGAGGCCTGCGGAGCACACGGGGCCGTCACTACAGAACTACAAACACCCCATAAAATATTCACATGGGAGCGCGGAGGAGGCCCCGGAGCTCCCGGTGTGCACTAACCGGCCGTGTGTGATGTGTCGGTGACCACGGAGAATATGTGCTGCAGGATGTCGCAGAAATACGTCTGGTAGAAACTCTGAGCGGCGGCTTCCTCCTGGGCCACGTTCTGCAGCAGCGTGTACAGGATCTGCAGACCTGCGGGAGCCAAAACAGAAGAGGCAACTTCAGCATCGTTCAGGTGAAACTTCCTCACGACAGGAACGTTATACCTGCACGTTACCGCGGGGACAGAAGCAACCGACAAGCAAACGTCAGAGCGACGCCTCTGAACACTGAGGTGAAGTGTCACCTGCAGAGTCAGATTTCTGCCTTTTAAACCAACGTGTGTTTCTGCTCTTTGAAGATCATCCCCACCTGTGACACGCTCTGTCCTCATAACATGATCAGACACATTTAGTATTCTCGCTGCGGGCTCTGTTGCTCAATGTGAGCATTAAGAAAGGCAGTAAAATGTGCACGTGTGTGTTTCGGCTCACCAGTGTCAGCCACATTCCTCATGGTGTGTTTGAAGGCCCAGATGATGGAGTCCAGCACCAGTTTGAACTGGGCAGGGGGGATGGCGAGGAATGCGGGGAAGCAGTGCGAGTTCACAGCTTGGAGTAAGTAGAAGAAGTGAGTCCTGTGCTCGGGATACTCCTCAAAGTTCTACCAGAAAAACACAACAGACAATTTTTAAAAAAGGCGCTTACTGTTACTTATGATTCAAGAGTCTGTCCGGCCTGCTCCAGTGTTTACAGACTGTAGGCAACTAGCAAGGGTGTCCACTGAGGCTGGGGTGGGTAGGTTGGAGTAGGTTGGATGGGGGGGGGGTTCCCTCACTGTTGTTGCTTCAGGTTGATTCCCTCCCTGAAGTCTCTCTAAGTGCTGCTCTCACTGTGCAGCTGAGAGATGATCTGAGCTGATAAAAATGTTGATTCTCTCTGATGCAGCCTGTAAAGCCCTGGGTTTTGTCTCTCAGGCGACACTACTCCAGAACCAGCAAAGAAAAACTGTCCTAAAAAGACACCAGATTTGAACTTCAGTCAAAAATAACATGTTCAAGCACAAAGCTTTGTGCCCGAGGGTCCCACAGTGGATCCAGCTGACCCTGAATGGGTTATGTTTATATTGTGTGCTGAACATGAAAAATAGAGCATGGGAAACTCAGGCTGTCTGCGAGTTCTGACTAGTTTAGCTTCATTTTTTCAAGAGATTACCTCAACAAGCTTTTTGACGACCTGTTTTTTCTTCCACAGTTTTTCACAGGCAGTTCCATAAAAATATTACAAATCCTCTCATCAGGTTTTGTGGAAAAGAATAAAAGTGTCACTGAAATAAGCTGCATGGAGAAGCTGACCTTTAATTTGAGGGTTTCCTATGTATGCATTTAAGAACTATATAATATAGCTGTAAAATAGAAAATGTGTCCCGTCCCTGACAGACCCTGCTCCTGTACAGTGTTGTTCATGTTGATCCACATCTTATCTTAGTTTACTGCTGACAATCAGCCACCATGTCAAATTGCACAACACAATCAGTCTCTACAGTGCTGTGATTAGCAGACTGCAGTGAAGGCCACACGATATGGATTGCTTATCTGTGCACAAACGAAACCTGCCAATTCAAATGTTTTCTTGATGAGTAAGGTGCTCGGTCACCTACTGCACAGGAAGTGTTGATTTTCACTGAAGCAGTGAAAGAGCTGCCTCATTTCCATGATCAGATTGGAGCTAGGCAGAGTGTGTTTTTACATATCAGTGAAAGAAATGCAAACGTCACTGTCTGGGTCTCATGTTCAGAATAATAACAGACGAATAGCTACACCCACTGATCACACTGATTGATCTGTGCTCTGATGAATGAATGAATGAATGAATGAATGAATGATTCATTGAGTCCAGTCTTACCTTGTTGATCATGTTTAGGGTGCACTCGAAGACCGCATCAAAGATCTGGGGTATCTCGCTGGTGATGTGTCCCCCGAGCTTGTTGACAATGGTTGCCATGGTGCTGAGGACCTCGGGCTCGCGGGCAGCGGGGACATTGCGTTGGTAGTCAATGAGGACGGCGTCCAGCAGCGGTGGAACAAAGTTCTCCCCGACCTGAGAAAGCACAGGAGGGGGTCAGCAGAGGACGAGAGAACAGGAGCGTCTATCGTTAGAGCTGCTGAGAAAGAAATTTAAGTTTTCAAACGGTACAGCTGTATTTCTCATGCACGTCTGCCGACTGTGACACACGATGAATATTAATTGTTGTGCAGATAAAAAACAGCCCTGGGTAGAAACAGCTAAGTCGGCCATGAGGTAATGAAATCTTTGTGTTTGATCTAAAAATACCTGCTGGATTAGTTCTACTTCTTTTCTACTGTCAACCGTTTCACTGGTTGCCACAGTGTGTAGCGTCTCCTGAGGACAGTCGGAGTAAAAATACTCCGCTGCTGTTTTACACGATGATGTTGTTATAGACGTTGCATCTCATCTTTCTGAACTTAAGAGTGGCTGTTTTTCCTCATGACGACCTCAGAAATATTAGGCTGTCCTCCCCCAGCACTGATGTACCCCCAACATTTCAGCCTGACTCCTCACCATCTGTGGGTCGTTTGATCGGCTGACCCAGCCTGAGATCAGTTTCAGCGTCTCTCTTTTCACTGTTCTCATGCTCCGGATCAGGGGCTGCTTGGTCACCATCTCACCTGCAACACGATGAAGACACATATTATAAAATGGTGCAACATGAAGAAGATTTCTTCACTCTTGGTCTAATAATGTTTCCTTGCAGGATGTGGAGAAACGTTTCGTATTGAGAACAGTGAAGGGGTCTGTGCGTGCAGCTCAAGGCCTTGGACACATCAGATAAAAAAGGCTGACTGATTAAGCAGGTTGACAAATTAGATAAAAGCTAAATTGCTCCCCAGAAACCCAGATCTCTAATGAGATGCCTTACAACATTAAAATCACTGTAGGCAATGACACAAAACATGAGAAGGCTACATAATAGAAATTTAACAGTTATGCATTAATGTGAAGAATTTCCTTGATTTGTCATCAGATATTTCATTCACTGAATTTTCCCCAAAATAGACGCCTCCAATAATCCCATCTTACTACGTTATCTGTAAATTGTTTCAAAGTGAATTTCCGAAAACAAGATTGTAACAAATATTACATCAAACCTTTTCCTACCACCAATCCCTACGGTTAAGAACGAGGTCATAATCAAATGGCTTGTTTCCTTTCTTTTGAAAAGCCATCTGCTCTGCACTGCATCATATCAATCTGCTATTTATGTCTTATTCTAGAAAAAGGTAGATCACAGTCAAGCTGACCGACACATTATCCATTGCAGGCTTTGGTTAAGCTTTGAAAAAATATTTGCTCCTCCTGCACAGAGCTTCATTTCCTCCTGTTCTGATTCAGCGGCCAATACAAGTGCACATCTCCTTGAAGCTTGATCATTACTGACAGAGCTCGTACGGCACCTCTCCTCCCATTTAAGCGCAGAAAGACTCAGAGATGAGTCACCAAAACAAGCGCATGCGGGGGGGGGGGGGGGCAGTCTTGCTGTCCTACAAACAAAATGTCAGTGAATGACAAAATACTAAAATGCTACTGTGTAATAAGTACGCAAGTAAAGGAGGTCAAAAAATCTATTTCCACAGTATGAAACATCAAAAACTGAACAAAACAATCGTCTGACTTAATGTCATTTCCAAACCCTTCAACATCAAGTAGGAACGTTTGTATTGACACGGCAGTAGAGAATAAGCTAACAGTCTGGTGAGGCTTCAGAAGTGTTCAAAGCGTTAACCATCACGTGACATCATGCTGTGAGATGAATTTACACGAACACACACCTGCCTTACCATTTGTCTGAATGGCAGCAGAGATGTTCTCGCTGAGGCACTTGTAGACGTTGAGCATGTCAAGGTAGATCCGTCCCAGCTGGATGACGAACGGGTGTCCCACGGCCTTACAGGCTCTGACATTGGTCTTCAGGATGCTGCCCAGCTGTTTCACAGTCTCTGGGTCCTTCAGGATGTCCACGTTCTGAGGGCGGAGAGAGGAGCAGCAGGAGGAGGGATCAACAGGCTGTTCTTTGTCTCTTCAACACTTCAAAGTGTGTGGTGGTGTGTCTGCCTCTTACCTTGGTGGCCTGCTGGATGATGCTGTCCCACACTTGATTGGGCAGCAGCATGTATTTTTCTATCAGGTGTTCTTGAACAGCCTGGTCTGTCTGGGCCCCGATCATATAACCTACTGCTTCATAGAACGTGTGCACCTGGACACAAACAGAAAATCTTGTTAACGTGCAAATCTGACTGAGAGGAATTCTCCTCAAGCAGAGTTCGTTTCTCTGCGTGAACATGCTCCTTAGCATCTCTCCGCTGACCTGCTGAGGCTGAAGGTCACAGATGATGGTGTTGATGTTGTTGAGGATCTCGTCGATGAAGGGCATCACCTCTCCCACCTGCACCTGGATAAAGTGGCGCCGGCACTTCTGGGCAATCTTGATGAAGGTGTCACAGGCCATGTCCTGAACACCATCGTGGGTCTCTGATGAGGAAGAAAGGACAAAGGCAGTGAGATTAGGTTAAATGAAAAGTTCAAAATATAATATTTATAGATTTGATATTATCAAACCAATACAATTCTGCAGGTTTTACCAAACACCCTCATCTCTCACCGTGCATGAACTCAAAGAGCTTGTTGACGACAGTTTTGAGAAACTTCCAGTGGGCTCGGAGAAAGCGTGGATACTGGCCAACAATGTACATGATGTTGGAGGCGATGATGGCCTTGTTGTCTTTTCCTCTCTTCTGCTCGCACAGACCCAACAGGTCCTGAGAGAAAAACGCAACCGGGGGTCAGTGTTTGCTCTTCTCTGTAATGGCTTGTAAATGATGACATTTTTAAAGTCATTTATAATAACAGATGCACAGTAGTGTTAAAGACAAAAGTCTTGTATTTTCTGGGCTCTTTAAATTAAAGCAAAAACAACAAAGGCGTCAGTCCTCTTTCTTGGACAAAATCCTTTTTCTACCTTGATGACAGTGACCAGGAACCTCTTCTCGTCCTCCTCGTGCATCGCCCCACTGATGGAGCCGATGGCCCAGCACAGTGTGTTGAGGTTCTTCCAGGACCATTCGGTCCCGTTCACCTGGTTGTGAAGCTTCTCTGTCATTATGCGTTCTGTGTCTGCATAGTCCAAGTGAGTCAGGTACACTGCAGGGCGGCAGAGCACAAAGCAGATTTTAATGATCACTCACATTACAAAGAACAGAAAACGTACAGCCAAAAGTGCATCTCATCTGGAAAATGTAAAAATAAATATATAGTAAATATCTATATCTACATACATACAAACATACACAGTCGTATAAAGCATCCTCAGTAAAATGTTTTGCCAATAAGGGGACTGATCAATAAACTACTTTTTACCAGCAGTTGGTGCTTTACAAATATTATTTCATGATCTTGGCATAAAATCATTACGATCATTCTACTTTAGTTAGGCAATGTTACAAGCAGCCAATACGATGTCCTACAATATTCAAATATTACAGTAGTGCTGAGTAAATATTTTGTAACCACATTCCAAGAGGATGTGTGCGATCAGGAAGTAGACAGAAGCTGAGTCAAAGAAAGGATGTATTCACTGAAAGCTATACAGAAATCGAATCACTCTGTGGTTTTGATCAGTTACAAACTGCATTTTTAAGATAAGTATTGAGAAAAATCAAACAGTAGTAGAGATGGTAAATAGATCCACATCCACTATCGTAAGTCATACCAAGGGTTTCCCTCATGTTCTTGTAGAGGTTGATGGAATCAGTGTCCTTCATGAACTCTCTCACCACCTCCCCCTGGTCATTCTCCACCACCAGAACCTCCTCCGGCTTGGCCATCCGACTTACCATCAGCAGACGCACCTGTCGCAAGAGATAAACACCTGTCAGCACATACGCACATCGAAGAACGGCCTCACTGCTCTCACACACATTAGTGTGCGGTCTATGTGGCCATCAGTGTTAAAGGAGACTCTACAAGGTTTTGGTCTCTCGTGTCTTTGGCACCATGTTGTGGAGTGTTCAATATCATCACCAAGGAGAAAGAAATCTGTTGTTATTTTGCTTCACTCGCTGCTGATTTCCAGTAATACTGTAACTAGCATCTCCTCTGGCAGCAGTGAGGCAGCCACCTGTTGCTCGTCGAGTGCCAGCGGACTCTAGTATGACTGCAAACTAAGACTCTGCAGATTCCATAAACTGAAACTGTACTGTACTGTACTCCAAAACACTTACAGCACTCTTAGAAACGGTTCTTAAAGGAAAAGCTGCATTTGTAAAACAACTACATCAGTACAAATTCTAAATATCTGATGCAGAGTTTGTAAGCCTGTGCTGTTGGCACACAAGTAACGCAAGGATTTATCATACTGTATCATATTACAGCAGTATAAGCAAATGATAAAGTTAAAAAAATAAAGTTAATCAAGTGCATCGGTGTGTTAATTCTTGAATAAATCCACTGAGTTGAATGCTGTGTGGTACCTTGGAGAGAACAGGCAGGTAGAGCTGTCTGCGTGGTGGCACGTCAAAGTGCTGGTTGCCAGAGAGCAGAGGGGACGTGGACGTAGAGAAGGGACTCTCTCTGTACAGCTCAGCGGCCAAGTGGTTCCAATACTCCAGACAGATTTTGAAGATCTCCGTCTCTTCCACCTCTGACACCAGCAGCATGTAGTGGAGGGCCTGACGGGGGATCGAGGGAAAGAATTTGACTGTGGCTGCATTGTTGGATAGACTTGGTTTACTGACTGTCAGGATTCTCTCTTACCTCCATTAACGTTTCTCTGAGGTTGAGCCGCTTCTCGATGAGCTGCCCGTGCTCTTTAAGAAAAGTGCAGAGGAACAGACTGAGGTTCTGGATGAAGTTCTGCTCGTCGTCTTTCCCGTTTGCGTAGGCCAGTCGAATGTTGGTGTTGAGAGGCAGCATCTGCACAGACGGGGTTCAGATTAAAATCTTAATTAGTATCTTTACAACGAGAAATGGGGATCTGAGCATTGTGTCACCTGGGGCTGTTATGTAGCTCACCTGTTTGAGCTGACACATGGTCAGGGTGAAGAGTGTGACAAACTGCTCCTCGTACTGGCTGACGCTCACACCGGCGATCTCTGTGAGGCACTTCAGAGTCACATTGCGAAACATGGGCACGTTCAAGAACTGAAAGGGTTGAAAAAGATCATGTTTAGTTAAAGACTTATGTGCCTTTCTTCATCTCCGCTGAGAAATGTGGGAGGATTTGTGCAAACAGTGATGTTGATTTGTCCTGGGACGTGCTGGGTACACACCTTATACACCAACGTGCTGATCAGTTTGGTTTCAAAGATGTATCCCAGAGGAATCCAGTTGAGGAAACGTAAGAGCGTCTCCAGAGTGGCGTGGACCAGGGGGGCATTCTGGGAATTTTCCTAATGTGAAACAAACGAGATGACGAACAGCTGAAGGACAAACACTTGTGTGTGTGACCACCATTAAGATTAAACAGCAATGCTACAAAGTTAAGAGATGAGCATTTACATACCATGACAAACTGGCAGAGCTGGAATATCTGGGAGAATTCATTGCACATACTGAAAGAAAAAAAGAAAAGTATGGAACATAATGTCTCTCTTCAAAGTTTTCGTACTGGCATTAATATATAAAATGTTTACATAATCTTATCATTGACTATGTCTAGCTGAATAAAACTAAATCTGACTGATGCTGAGGCAGGCCTTGTGATCAACTGACTTACTAGTTAATTGTCAAAATAGGGTTAGAGTTAGGTTCATCACACATGAATGACAACACTCTGTGATATTTCTTCTCCTTTATGTGTGATAATGTTCTAATGTTAGAGGAGGTACAATACACCCCAGGAAAATCCTTAAATTCTGTATCAAACCAACAAAGAAGTGTTTCTGACAGAAGGATCAAGTGTGACATTCACAGTTTAACATATAGAGCTTGTTTGACCCAGCAGTAGATGAATTCAGGTGTGAGGATGTTTCAGCAATACTGGTGACTTACATAAGATCAACTACACAAAGACCAAGGAGACACATTTTAGTATAGTCTGCAGATGTTTACTGCTGCGTGTTGATTGAAACTATAAAGAACAGGATATCTGAAGTCCAAGTGTGTGTAGAAAATAATCCCTTTCCCTTCAGTCAAAAGACTTCAACCCCAATAAGAATCTCTGTGAATGTCTCAATACAAGAAGAGCAACATAAACTTCAGCTAAGCTCGGACGACTGGATGATGTAACGAAACACAGACTTAAGTCAATCGTGTCTGACAAGCAACAATTGTCCGTGGATATGAGGGAAATAAAGCTTATTCATTTCTGACATCCTGCCTCAAACTGTTCATATCAAAGATTCCTACGCTGGAAACCAAAGACCAACTGAATATTTCTTATTTCCTATACTGTTCACAACTGGATTTAAACTGATCATTAAAAAAGCTGGAATAATACAGACTCTTTCTAAGATCTATGGAAGAGAAATGCTTTATGCATCCTGTAAAGCACTGAGAAATCATGACAGTATTATTATTATTATTATTATTATTATTATTATTAT
>JAOXYL010000039.1:3184465-3195639 GCA_028564955.1 Terapon puta | reverse complement strand
GCTGAAGTCACCATCTTTGTCAGGATGATGAAGCACTTTGGTTACCAGCATTACTCATGGCCGTCATGAGACTGACTGTTTACCTGCTGCTCTGATGGACCGTCAACAGGAAAACAAAAGGAGATGCACTCTGATATGCGGGTATTAATGCTAACAGAGTGAACACCGCCTTTGCCGTGGGGTTAGTAAGACCATGTACACAGGTAAGTGTTACCTAGACACCAAAAAGTTCTGATTCATTTTGTTTTAAAGGTACTGCTGAGAATAGATAGTTATTTGCCCGGATGTGCGTGTTTGTTTTATCTTTTCATGTCGCTGCAATTTTGAAACAAAGCTTAACTATTAACCAAACGTTTCATCAGAGTAATTTTAGCTACTTTTTGTTTCGTCACCTTCCACGGTATGAAGTCCTCCCAAACTATGCCCAGAAAAGTATCATTCAGGGTGGAGTTAATAAATCAAAGTTTACTCACCTCCACGTTTGATGCATCTGATGAAGTCTTGATAATGAGACCAACAACATACTTTTTTATACCTGGCAAACACAAAGATATCAGAAGACCTCAGTTAGTGCGCACAAGTAAAATACGTCCATCTGAACACATCCTGTCCAGCTGCCTGAGCATGTTACTCAGTAACCCTAACTCAGTCTGCAGGCTCATAACTAGCTGAATCTTATCCCAGTACAGTAAGAGTGTCCTCCATTTAAATACTCTTGCAAAGCCACTTTGTAAACACATGGATGTGGGCTGCAGCTGCCACTGAACCTCTACAGGGCAAAGATTTAGGTCGGTTCAGTGGAAGTTACATTTTCCCATGTGTTTTTATAGACAGTCAAGATTGTCAATGTGAGCAGAGCATCTTCGGAAAAAATTGTGTTTTCAGCTCCCTCGCATTTGTTTCTAGGCTGTATCTGTACTCAGTTTTGAAAATGATGTGCTGGGTGTAGTGAGCGGAGCCGAAAACAAGGCAATACTCTGACACAAGGGGGGAAAAGACATACTTGCCGGTCGCCCTGCACTGCGTTTGCCACTTGAACAAAATTCAGGCATCTACGGTCAGAAGTAGGGAAGTCTTAGGTCAATGGAAAAATGAATTTTGAGCAAGATTATAGAAGAATGGAGGGAGGCAGAATCAAATGATTTGCACATCTTCATTAATTTTATTTCATAATCTTCCTTTTGCTCAAACCCAAAATATTTTAACCACTATTTTTGTCCCTCTCTGTTTTCAGATTTTTTTAATCAAAAGCATCTGAAGCAGTAGCTGATAACCAAGGATGATGCATTTAGTTTTAAAAACCTACGTTTAACCTCAGTTAAAGAAAAATTGCAATTAAGCAATAATATTAAGTATATGTAAAGCCTGTTTTTCTAAACGCTGTCTTGATATTGTACATAGTGGCCTTTGATGATATTCAACGAAAATCTAATTAAGGTCCCTATGTGTAAGACTGGAACACTCCTGAATTTTGGCAGCTCCTAATGGTAGTTTAAAAAAAAGACCCCATGACATGGATTAACCCAATAATCTGTCTCTCTTTCCACTATGGGAACAATACGATGAATGGGCTGAAAGAAATACTGCAACCATCTCATTTTCTGACAAACATATGCCATTAAAATCATTTGAAAGATGGCTGCATCAAAATGTTACACGCTGGGGCAACGTCGGCAAGAGCAGAAATAACTTTAAGTAAAGTTCCTTCAGTACTTCAGAGATGCCCCTTAAAAATCAGTGCCGGGGTGTTTCGCTCGTTTCCTCTTCTAAAACAAGTGCTACAGTGCAGAATCCAACCTGGCTTGCAGCGGCCAGTGCAAACCAGTCGAGCAGAAAACAAACCAGCATGCTTAGCGGGGGAGCACTCTTCAACTTGGCAACCGCACGTCACAACATTTAAAAAGGCACGGACACTGACAGAATTCAAACATTCTGCAAACTGTAACACAAAGTTAGGTTTTACCTTCACACTGATTCCTGGGCAGAATCTTCCATCTTGTTTTGATAACCGTTTCCAGAATCTGAAGAGCATAGTACTGTAACATGCAAGGAGGGAGCAGCATTAGGATAAAGCTATTACGATAACACCCAACAACAAGCATTGTGTAATTTTAATACGAACCAAAACAGTATGAAGTGGATCAGCCTGTAATAACTTGCATTTCTAAATTAGGGTCGGACTGCATCACATCTTTCATGCAGATTTTGTAATATGCAATACATTCACTTGTAGGTTTTATTTTTAAATCTCTATAAGCAATATTAAGCTGAACGCTGCAGAAGTCCTGCTGTTTCTCCCAGCATCACACCAGACAGCAAAAGACAGCAGAAAAATACAACAATCCATGAACCAGCTTGGGCTCGGATTGCTCCAAGGGTGAGTCTAATGGTCTACAAGACATACCAAGGTGCACGTTAAATGTTCGTTTACCAATGCTACAGACACTGTGTAGGGTTGGGCATCGAGAACTGGTTTTGGAATTGGAACTAGCTCCGGTACGACTGCTGCCAAAGTCTGAACCCACCGTGCTTCGGTCGACCTCAGTGCTTGCGTCAACCTGTGTCAACACACGCAGAGCGCTTACAGTTTGCCAGACTGGGGCTCAAGCTCCACAGTGCAGACGGTGAGACAGTGAGGGTACGGTGAAAGGTAATGGCAGCTCTACAACGAGTGCGTCTATCATGACAAAACATTCACTTCAGCGAGGGCTGCAGCTGCTCCTGCATGGGTGACAGTATGTTGCTTATTAATTTGAATGGAAGCATTTTGCTGATGCAGCAGAAGTCAGAGTCACCTCACAAAAAAAAAATATTCCTGGTTCAATTTCTGCTGCACAGCAACAGGACGCCCGGTGGTCTAGGTGGTGCTAGGTCTATTATCCAAACCGAAACAGGTATGATAGTCTTAGTAATATCTGACTCACAGAAATGCCCCTTTGGTTTGTCTGAACACATACTTTGAACTGAGACCAGTTCTGGTCTTAATATCACAGAATTAAGTAAACTTCCACATCCAAATATTACAAATGAAGTGTAAAACTATATGCCATCGTTTATGATAAAAGAAAATATTTTTATAGCAGCCAAAAATCTGTTCTAAATTAGAAGTGGTTTATTTTTGGTGATTTGTTTTTTTCCTTTATTACTCAAGCAGCAAGCCAAGACTCTGAACGGGCACTCGCTGAAAACCAGAACCCACAGCAGAATCCAAACCAATAAAATCTTGTCGATACCCAACCCTAAAACATGTGAGTCAATTTTCTCAGCACTCAAATACAGATTATGGTTCAGGTCTGAGGTAAGGCTAGATCAGATCCCTTTAACTGGTGTGTCATAAGGAACAGCAAGACCATCCACAGGTGATGCCCTGTATTAATTTCTGATTACTTAATAGTGAAGGATGAAGAAAAAAAACATTGTATTTATAAGTTAGTTTTTGAACTAGTTTTAGAGTTATTTGAACTGACTGTTTCAACTGTAGGGATCATCCATTTAAGAGTACAACGATTCCAAAAAATAAAGAATGACATGTAGTAAAGGATGTTATTAAAGCAGGATTAACAATGCGTTACAGACAATGGATGCTGGAAGATTAAAGGTGAAATCTCCTTACAGGCACACAGACTGTACAACACTGACAGGTGTCACTCAGAGTGCACACACTTCTGGCGTGTTTTGTTTCACCTTTAACTGCCACGTTTCGCACAAACCACCACAAGAGGTAAGAAAAGAGGAATTATCAGCAGAAAAACTGCCAAATGCTTTGCAACTTTTTTAGCTGGCAAAAGCACGTTATTGAAAAGGTCTTTGCTGAAGAACTGAAGGGAACAGAGGGGCGAGGAAGAAGAGGATGCACTGTAAAAAAGGAGAGAGAAGGGTGGAGCGGGAACAGAGCCATGATCCCTACAGGTGAAATTAAGCCATCAACAGATTGTTTCTCTACAATGGATCTTACTGACTGCAGCCTGCACCCTCCCTCTGTCCAATGAAACAGATGCAATAGAAACGGATGAACAGAATTCAGTCAAAGGGAATTTAAAAAGGGTAGACCTTGTGGAGGCCTGCCGTCAAAGCCTAGCTGTGTCATGATGCACAGGATGACACACCCCTTTTCTTCCTATTACAAGCCATAAACATAATGGAACATTGTGATTAATATCAAATAGTCACAGCTTGAATTCATTACATTTTTCCAAATATTATAATTACTGCAGTTACTAAGAAAAGCCAAATGTTCAAAGTGCTTTGAAATTATGCACTTTTTAAACTAATGAAGCAAGATAAATGCAGAATTCAAGAGGTGTTTACCTTTTGTTCCCTCTTTTCCTCTAATGTCCCTAGTTTTTGGCAAATTACAAATTTTAAACTGCAAAAAGTACTGCTGATACATCAACTTAGACATTAGTAATGAACGTCAGTGTTAAAAGTAATCTTACAGGCAAGCAGAAAAAGAAAAAGGCAAATGTCACGTTGTGTACTTTGAGGAAGCTGTGAACACTTTATTTCAGACCTCAGTACATACGCTCAGTTTCCATTATAGATTAGATTTATGGATTTGGCTTGATTCATTGATATGTCACAGTGTGTCTTGTTTAGTTGACACAGCTGTGGTTCCTTGAATGTATCTGAAGATTGAATCACTGGTTTCGCGACTGATAGTCAACTTGCTTTATCAGCTGTATGAGTGCACGAGAGGGGCCCAATGTATATGTGACATGTTGAGAGGAACAATCCAAATCTGAGAACTTCAAACAAGAGGTACTGAGTGATGTTCACGATTAATCAATAATGAATCTATCATAGTTATTCCTTATGGACATGGGATATGGGCATATAGGATATTGTTTACATCTGTATGACAGCCCATGTGCTGAAACGTCGATGAGTCCATGCACAGATACAGCACCGGTGGTTTTATATGACAGGAAACTGGAGGGTAATAGGTGCTGCTGACCATGATCATGTACAGCAAACGTAAGTTCACTCATACTGCAGATGACAATTTACTCTGTTATGTTTGGTTTTTGTACTTAAGCTCATTGTCACAAAACAGATACACTAAAACTCATTCAACAAGACAAACTATATTGGAGCAGATCACCTACTCTACCTACTGATGTTGGTGTTTCTGTACAACCCTGTTCACTGATACAGAGACAGGCTGGACTTGCCATGCACTTCACTTTCATCTGGCATATATGTAGTTAAGTACTAAAGATGTATTAAATGTGTTTAAATTGTCCTATTTTGTTCCATCTTATTTATGACTTTCGCCAACTGCACATGTCATATATCTAATTAGTATTTTCACAATAGCATCAAAGTTGCATTTCTCCTATATGGAGACCAGTATTGTTGCTCGTTCTGCACTGGGTGCAAAAATATAACTTATTGGTATAACTAAGATAGTGAAATAGGTGAAACAGCAGAAACTCATTCCCATTCAGACCCAACATGCAAGAACCTTTGAGGCCTTATGTATCATTGTATAGTAAGTGGTGGGTTCAGATCATCAGAATTTATTTTATCAGAAAGACAGAGGTCTTGTATGGCTTACGAGTTAGGGGATGATGCAAATAACCAGGACTGCATATTAAACTTCTGGCTCTGTGTGCACCCACAATATGTGCTCACAGTACATAAAGATGTTCTCAAATCAACATCCACCAAATAGCTTTTTTTCAAAAATTGAATTTAAAGAATGTCAGCAAACCACTGTGGCCTAGATAATATTTACTTTTTATTTTACAAATTGTATTTGTGACAGTATACACTTCCTCAAAGCACAAACAAGCGTCTTTCCACCGACATCATCTTAGACTGGAGCTAGCTTACTTTGGTGTTCATGTTTTGGGAGAACTCCAGGATGGTGTCCACTCTTGTCCAGGCATCTGGGTGCTCTTTTAAGTGTGTCAACACTTCTTGTGCCATTCTTTGCTGTAATGCAAATATTAATGACACTTTAGATTTAGCACAGGAGGAGACTTGCACATGCTGAGTTAAGCATAAAAAATCTATCACTCAAAGAAAGATTAAGTTCACAGAGAGAACAGGGAAAAAATTAGTTAACGCTGTGTTTTCAAACAGGTGTGGGATAGTGGTAAGATTAAGAAAAAAATTAAATCAGATCAAACATTTTTTTCCATTTACTCTGGTCATATGTCTAAAACGCATTTCAGATACAGCTCATAAAAGGTTTGTACATGCTTCATAACGTACCTGTGGTCCAACCCCATGATATAGACAGTTCACCACATTATCCAGTAGGTTGATATCCAGTTTCTGGTTGAAGTCCAGCAGCTGCTGTGCTGCATGGTCTGCTAACATTGTCATAATTGCTGGCATAGAGCTCTGCAACAAGGACAGCAGAGGGAGGGGTCATGAGTGCACAGAGCACATTCAACATCAGAAGTCATGTGAAAGGTGCGCTTAGGAACTATTCCAAACAGCTGACCGCTAGACAAAAAAAATCCCCAAGACACACCAGAGAGCTGTCATTTTAACAAGTTGAGCTCACGGTGTCACAAGCCTGTCACCGTTCAAAACGCATACAACAGAAAGGAGAGCTTTGTCAGGTCCTCTGTTGGACCGAGTTCAGAAAACTACACTTGGACTGGTTGGACACTGTGCTCCGCTTTACCCCAGTCAGGACCTGCAAGGAGGGACTGACACAGCCATAGACATATTACAACTTTATATAAATAAACCCAGTGACTGTAACACTAGACGGTTAATGTAAAAATGTCTTAAAACCTCAGATAACCTCAATGCTAATGGTGACAGGAGGACTTTGACTAGCACTGCACCACCTTGCCAAAAGAAATGGGGTCAATGTTGATGAGTGAACGGCTGAGCACACCATTCATAAAACCAAAGTCAATGACGTTTCCCCCTCGGCCTTAAACTAACCACCCCACGACGGCTCACGCTCAGAAACGAGCAGGCAGTCCCCGCCCATACAGCCCGCTCTGCTGCGCTAATCAAGCGCCTCTTTCTACGACCATATTAAGAGGGTTAAAGGAGAGCCACGTGCCGGATATACTGGGCGACGTCACGTTGTTTACATCTGTACGTGCCGGAGTTCACTCCCCCAGACACGGGCCGCCAAACCGAACAATGAGAGCGGCTTTTCTCCAGCCCCGCTCACACAGACCGGCACCACCTGAGACGGAGCGGGGCACACGGCCACGTTAACCCGTCCGCACGCTTTATTTCCGTCTGGCCGTTCACATGTGGTCCTCCTCCGCTCCGCTCACTACAACCACTCCCAACGAGGACACCAGGGGCGGAGAGCTCTCACACACACACACGCGTCAATTCTGTTACTCCCTCTTATTGTTAATAACACTGGTTTTTATTTGGGAGTGGGACATGGAGAGTGGTGGGGGGTGGCAGGGCTCTCTATAAACGCTGTTTGTCCCGTTATAGTCACATTTCCAGGCGCGTTACGGGCGCAAAGTTAACAGCGGCACCTAGCAACATCAACTTGACATCCGCTCACATCTCTCTCACACACACATATGCGCGCACACACATACGCACACGCGAGTGATGCTGCTGCGGTGGGAGAGGCTCGGCTTTAAAATCACTCATTACCCCCGTAGCATTAATAGTTACGTTAAGTTACGGCACTTGCTCTGGCAGCCAGCCTTAGCTAATCCCCCTACATGCGAGGAGGTGAGCGCTAGCGGGAGGCTGCCTGGTCACCTCCGCTGATGCTATTCTCAATTAGCGTGTCTCCTCGCTAACGCGGTGACAGGCTACGTAAACTCAACACGGCGCCGAGGTGCGTCTCATTAGTATCGTTGCTAGAATCGTTATTATCATCATCCTCGCCCGGACAGTGTCACAGCCAAGAGACGTCAATCACAGCACGACAGGTTTTTTTTGCACTTCACCCCACAGTTACCTACCTAAAGTCCGAGGCTCTGACTGAAAAGAGGCGGCGTTTGCCAAAGAAGCTACAAGAAACACTTGAGTATGTTGATTAGAGGAAGAGATTTCCTATGTTGAGCAGCGGTGACTGTCTCCAGCTCCAGCAGCGACTGATGTCTGGCTGCTAACAACCACTGATCCCACAGCTACTATCACGGCAAACCCAGCGACGTGTCCCTCCGATACATGTTACGAGACAAAGTAAAGCTTGATTGACTGATTAATTCGTTACTGTAATGGTTTTCCAGCGGGGCGGTGTAGAGGTTGTGTGTCTGCGCCTCCTCTCCTCTCTCAAGCAACTAACTCTCAACCGGTTGAAACCGGTTCAGACTGGGAGATTCCATCTCGGTTTAGTTTTCAGCCGATGGCGCCGCGTAAAAGTTTGGACCGCGGGCACGCCCACCGAGCGCTCCGATTGGCCGCGGCCTCGGCGGAGACTCCCAACTCGGCGCCCCATTGGACGGCCGAGCTGTCCGTCTATTTCAATTCGCTCAAGCGCCCACGCGGCTGCTCCGCCCGGAGAGAAAAAGAGGGCAGACTCGCGTGTTGCAGAGCGGACTTGTTCATGACTCCGCTCATCGCTATAGAGAAGAAGTGAGCGACCACTGTTTATGGCTGCTCCTGGAGGGGAATGGAAGTGGGGAAAGGGGGGGGGGTCAAGTTATACATTACCGCCATTCATGTGAGCGCAACGCCGCACTGCAGCACGCGCGCGCGGCACGAGGCGATAAAGTAAAGCCATTTAATGATTTCATGCGTTAGACTGCGTGAGGGCTCAACCACCCTTTAAAGGCTATAATATATCCCTAGAGGACGGCGGCTGGGTCACGCAGGTACACTTTTTTTTTTTTGCGCTGGTCGGTGCGTTAAAGCGCGAGCACCATTCATTTGCCTGTTGCTTGTAAGCTGGTAATTTTCCACCAGCCACGAGTGGGAGTGGTTACATGATCACGAACGCACGGGGTTAGAAAAACGACCTGGAGGAGAATTTTGCTTCCCCGAATGGCCAAGCAGCGGCAAAGTGATCGGCACACATTATAAATATCTGCTGTCGGCAGCTGCACGCAGGAGAAATGTGACAGCCCTCCGTCCGTCCGCCTCGTTGTGGGCCATATTCAGCGCGCGAGCCGCCGTCAATTGAGGATGCAAACATGACAGCATTTTTTTTTCCCTCCTCCTTTGTGGTCACGTGGTCCAGCGCGCTACTTGATGGAAAAATACTGGATTTGGTGTGTAGTGGAGACAGTACACAACCCCAGTAAAGTCATTCAGGGAGGATTTTTCGAAGGGCGTCTGAGCCTTTACCCAGCAACACTGTCCACCACCCGTTTCTTTACGTCTCAGAGACCCGCAGAAAGCTCCACACATCCCCTCCGTCTGCCTCTATCTACTATCTGAAGTAGTCTGCTGCCCAGATGCTGTTTGAGCAGAGTACCCTCCTCCGTCGTTTTACCGTCTTTGGTATCGGCCGATGCAAATGTGCAATATCTGCAGAATCCTCTTGCAGCTTTTAGTTGTGTTCATTCAGAGTTGTCGTCAGCGTGAGGGTGCTCTCACGCTGTTCAAGCATGTCCCAATGCAGCACACGACAAGTGGATTTCTGATCAGAATGTAGGAACGGATACCAAAATGCATTACAGTCCTGCAAAGAAAGTGACCTGAACTCTTACTTTTGTCAATTTGAAAGAAAGCTCAACACGATTTTCCACCTCGGATGCGAGTTATTGTATATCTGTGCAGTGCCGGCGTGTCGGTGTCCTTGGATCATCCTCGCACCCCAGACAGTTGGCCTATATCCGAGCCTTTGTTATTAACAAACAAGATTTCAAAGCCTATTATCTATGTGTTGATTCATGAATGCCACTTGGTTTGCCCTCCGTGCTGTCACATTCCTAACAAGCCTCTGCACTTGGAGAGAAAAGAAAACACACGTTTCTAGAAACAAACGGGTCAGCCCACTTTTTAGGAATACAGCCGTCTAGGACAAACTAGAGCTTCAAGTTCAGCTTACGACATGCAGCGTGCAGAGATATTCATATAGGTCCAGATAACACCGTGACCTGTTCGCTGCTTTAACTGTTGTGGTTTATCATTTACATGCACCATTTGCTCGCTGTTTTGCGCACTTGTGATTTAGACTGATGTCAGATTTGCAAACAAATAAGCTTGCAGGACAGACAGTTGTGTCAGTCCACAGTATGAATAATATTTTTCTGCACCCACCCGCAGTGCTAAAATGCTCAATCCATATATCATGAATGCAGATAAAGATAATCTCCCAAGTAAGTATGTATTAGCGGATTAGGGAATTAGAGAATATATAACAAGTAGTAACTGAGAGTGAAGTCATGGTTATTAAAAGGTGTTAGCTCATACCAGTGACGATGATCATCATATGGCAAAAACATCAACAATATGTGAAGTGTGTTCATGGAGGTCTTTGACTGGGAGTTGGTCATACTTTACAAAGTTTACGCTTGTCTATCATATCAGCCGTGTCATTAAAAACAAACCAAGTCCTTTGAAAATCTGCACCATTTCCTCCAGAGTGACTTTGCTCCCCAGCAGCCGACTGACTCGCAGCCCTCGCTGTCAACAGCGCTGAGCTGCTCTCTGGAATTTATTGTTACACATGTGTGAAGTTTGGAGGTAAGCAACCTCAGTCAGGCGTAGGCTGGTTAAATCTTGTTCTGTCTGGTTAGGGCACGGTAGTCCATTTACATATATTATCATTGCACCACACTAGGGGGCTGACCTCCATGTAGCAATCAACTTAAAAAAAAAAAAAAAAAAGTGTCATCTGTTGGGCTGCTGTTGATCCGGTGGCTGAATGGTCAGCCCTGGCACATGGGCCGTCAAATGGAGAAACGAAACCTGGAGCGGAGTTTCGGAGGTGTCCCTCCATAGCAGCACTGTCACAACAAAAGACATGTGAGTGATGTCTGAGATCTCCTGGACTGATAAAGGCAGCGGGACCGTTTTGTGCGCTCATACTTGGTGGTACTTGCTGCAGGAAATGATATCTGTTATCACAGGACAGGCATACTCCAGTGCCCCAGTCCACGCTTCTGTCAGGACATTATATAAACAAATAACAGCGCCATCTTCTGCAGCTCAGAGCGGCTGTGTGGGGAAAATCATAACTATATCATTTTTTTTGCAGTAAGGCCATGTGCCGTACTGTTACACACAATTGCCCAATACTTCCTGTTTTTCATGTTCACAGGCACGTAGATATT
>JAOXYL010000039.1:2964527-2977251 GCA_028564955.1 Terapon puta | reverse complement strand
CCAGAAAGTCAGCGTGCGCGCCGCTGACGTGGGCTCCGAAATGAATTCCTTTGCGCGCCAGTTTGCATGAGTGATTAGAGATCTTTAATTTCATCTGAAATGTGGGTGAGAGAAGCGCGCAGGGGCTCTGCGGCTAACTGAATAGAAGACTAAATGAAACTGTGCCGCGCCGAGCCGTCTTCCATTTTCACGGTGAATGAATTTGCACACAGCCGGAAGCGGTGCGATGAGAAATGAGACGGAGCGAGCGAGATAAAAGACGAGGAGAGAGGAGAGAGGAGAGAGAGAGAGCGGGCCGTGCGCGAGGATGGCTGAGTTTTTGCGCTGTAAACATCTGTATCGTGGCTTTGTGTTCGGACGTATGTGTGTGAGCGTCTGTGCGTGATGTGTGATTCTGTTTTCCAACCCTGGCCACCCTGAAGCCCGCTCAGTCAGACACTTCCCCTCATCGCTCACCCAAACAGCCTCCAGCCCAGTCGCTCATGACAAAACAACAGAACAAAACCAAATCAGTAAGCAGCACTGCATTACTGCACCCGGGCGTCATATTGAGTTGCAGCCCTTAAAGCCACGGGAAACCAAGTGTATGTATAGCACGATATGGAGAGGATTTACAGCTCTGGTGCAAACTTCCAGGCAATCATGGAGGGGGAGGCCTGAGCTGTGTGCACAGAATGGCTGAATAACATAACGTTGGTCTGTAGAAAAATAAAAACACTCCAAAGAGTTTATCTCAAGTGAACAAATATTTATCAGTGAATAATTCAGGAGAAATGTGAAACTTTTTTCCATGTTTTCTTAGCTCGATATATGTAAGCAAAAAAACAGGGAGGGACCCATCTGGAGAAAAAGGTTTATGTTGATATATTAGTGATGCGGAGAACTGTCTATCTGCCATTGACAGCCTAATTAAATCATGTCTGCCTCGAGCAAAGTGCATATCGAGCCTTGCCAAAACTCGATGGCAAATCTGAGAACCGTGGTGCAAGGAGAGAAGACGCAAAAACACACAGCGCGTTAACTTCGATGCAAACGTACAAGACTGTGCCCCAACACAAGACAACATGTGTGTACTGTCTTCACTGACCTGCCACGGACCTGTATCAGGCGTCAAATTCGCAATGTGAAGCAACACAGCTTTGTTCTTAACAACCGATGAAAAAGCAGAACCGAATCTCAAACACCTGAGACGGTAAATCTCAACAGCATGTTGTTCCCCTGTTGTTTCACAGCGTGGTTCTGATGTCTGCTCCATGACTGAAACCCGCCTGACTTTTTCTTTTGGAACCAGACAGAATGTTAAAATCACCTAAGTCTGAATGATTTTATTTTTCGGTGGGTAGTTTTCACACTCAAATGAATTAAAGACAGTAAACACGTCCATTTCTACAGATACAGGTATGTGGGCTGCTTACAGCTGCTTTGGCCAAAGACGGATTCAGGACGTCAGAACTCCAGACACACATCTCGTGTATAGAACAGCAACCAATCAGAAGGTTACATCACTGACAGTCAACTGTATCAGACCTGATAACAACATGAGATCTTATGTTAACATCAAACACCAGTGGGACTTAAAACACTCATTTATGTAATATTTTAAACCATCACGTAACAGACAATCTATAGTATGATGTCAAGTCAAGTCAAGTCAAGTCAACTTTATTGTCAAGTGCACTATATATACCAGATACACAGCGCAGATGAAATTACGATCCTCTCTAACTCAGTGCAAACAAGCAGTAATAGTAATAAAGTATAAAATACACAAAAATGTGACAACAACAATCACTGACATTAACGGGATGTGCTGGTGACCAAATATTATCACGTTAATATGTTTAAAAAATCTAAAGCTCAGTACTTTCATCAAAATGCAATTAGTTTAGGTGATGTTTTATTCAAATAGAAATCTAAAAGATTGATTGAGACGGGTTTAAACTGATACTGATATGAGTACAGGGGGTGCTGAAGCCCCCCTGCCGGCCAGAGTGAAAGGAGAACATTGTTTTAGCTCTTAAAATAAACTAATAATAATAATGAAAATAAGGGAGGCGAAGCAGCAAATATAAAAGCTTTCGCGAGCCGTCTGAATCCCCGTTGTGTTAAAGCAATGAGATAAAGAGCCGGAAATTGACAGTTATTTATATCTAACTGTCGGGGATGATAACTGCAACGTATTCGTCTTCCGGTAAATAACACGGCGTGCGGCGGCTCCGTCTTCAGATCCCGCGCGATGAAGAGAGGTGGATGAAATGAGCGAGTTAGCGTCCGACCTCACTTCCTTTACCGCCATCGGAAAGATAAGCATCTCCTCCTCTCCTCCACCTTTCCTTTCATTTCTCTTTTTCTTTCTCTTACGGCCCCACGCCCTGACACCTCTCTCTCTCTCTCTCTCTCTCTCTCCTGCCGGGGGCCCCTGAGCGATGCCAGTGGCTTTGAAGCCCTTTCCCCGTTAATACCGCGGCCCCTCGAGTTCGCCTGCGTGGCGCTGAAACCCTTCCCCCTCGTTTCTCTTTTTCTGCTGTCTGCCTCTGTCTCTCAGGTCATTTTTCAAAGGCTGCAGCTCTTCTGCTTTAAAAAAAAAAAAAAAAAACACAGATGAAACGGAGAGAAAGGAGAAGAAAGCGAGGCTTGATCCTGAGCGTTGGGTCGTTCCCGGATCATTCCTCGAGTGCGATCGTTATTTTGGCTTAGCGGTTAAGTCCTAGTTTGACTGCTAATGATCGGCTGGTCCGAATGCTGCACCTCAAAGCTCCGTTTCACACATTATTAGAAAGAAGAAGTGGAAACGGGGTCCGCAGGTACGCAAATATATTCAGAAACAGTGGCTGGACGCAGAGTTTTATTCTAAATTCCTGCTTAAGAAAATCTCTGAAAGTCTCTGTAGTGGGTAATTCTCCATTATGTTTACCAAATAGGAACTAATTTAGTCTGTCTGTCTTCGGTGCAGGTAGCGTACGGTGGGTTTATCAGAGCTTTCTGATTTTTACTGCTGGAAATAATGTTGATGAGAGCCGTGAGACCAAAGCGGAGCAGTAAAGCTGTGGGCCGTAAAAAACAAAAGAGCTGAGAGACCCTAAAGCGCTCCGCAGAGCTGTGGGGTACTGCAGTCTGGGTTTACCACCACAAGCAACCGTTTCCACATAACACTGCTCATTTGGATAAAAAAATAATAATAAATATGAGCGCAATTTTTGTCTGAGTTTTGGTGGTTTGAATCAAATCATTTTCAAATTTGCTTTAGTTTCCAGGTCTGAGAATTAGAAGCAAAGGCAATGACTGTCTCTGCGAGTTGTTAATTTCAGCAGTCAGATGCAGGACGGGTGCATGCCGATGTCTGAAGGAGTTCGACGTCAATAATCCATCGCATAGCCCAGTTAAAATGACACCTGTCTGAAGCGAGAGCCTTGAGCCTCTGCAGGCTGCATTAAATTGAGTGAGATGAAAACTGTGGGCTGCCGCTGCCAGGCTACATCAACAAAACATTTTACTGCTTACCCTCTTGTTGTCTTTATAGCTTTCATTTATCCATTATAACTGGACTGTGGCCAGACTGCACGTTTATCTGCGTGTAAAGTCAAGTCTGTCTATCTATCCGTCTGAGGGTGACAGTGTCATTAGACTCAAAATCACGCTGTCACAAGGTCTGAGGATAAAAATCGCATTGAAATGACAAGTTAATCTTTGCCCCGGCGTGCAGAGCGAGCCTTTGACAGACAGTAATGATAAGAGGGTCTCCAAGTTCGGCATCAGTTTAATCAAGCACAACCTTTTCACAACTTGATATCATAGGTTGATAAAAAAAAAAAAAAGTGATATTAAATGAGCTGTGGGGACGATTTTGATCTGGCATAACAAAGATGCTGTATTTGGGTCCTGATGCAAGAATTAGCTGACTGCAGATGTCGCCTCAATTTTCATTTTCGGTGCTGTGCGTCTTATCAACAACAACTCAATGTCACAGCGTTCGCTGGGAGCCAAACAGAGCTGTGGGGTGACAGTGTTTTCGACAGATGGTACATTATTCTGCTCGGTGGCGACTGCTTCTGCACATGCTGGTTTTCATGCCGCCATCTGCAGAATCCTGCCGGCACAGGGAAAGTTTGCAACACAAACTATTGGTTGTACCTTTATTTAAACAGGGAGGGTTGGTCGAGCACACAGCACTTGTTTTCACACGGCAATCTTCTGTTGGCTGGACTGAGCAGACACGACATAATAAACTTAGTCTGTTAGAGCACTTACAGACAAATGAAATATCTTCTGGTTTTTATATGGATATGCAGATTATTCCACGAGCCCAGTCTGTTAACAGCAGGCAGTCTTTTCTAAATCAGGCCTGGCATGGGGTCCAAGAAGTGTCAATAAGTTCAGTATGGGGTTAAGTTCTGTGTAAATTAAAGTTTCACAGCCTCTTAAAAGATGGCAGTTTTCAGACAAGGATTTTTTATATAAATAAATACAAATGGTTATCAAATCTGCATGCAGATGAGTATTGTAATTATCTCCAGTAATGAACCAAAGAGCTGAATGGTAAAAGTGGGGGCAGCAGTATTACATCTATAAACGGCACACAAACACTCCAGAACTGAGAGGAAAATCGCATCAACAATCCTCTTTTTACAGCTCAGAGCTGAAGGCTTATAAAAGCAGCTTTTATAAGCCAAGTTTGTGTTGCAAGTTGTCTGTAAGATCTTAAATTGCATATTTCCCACAGAGCCCGATGCCAAGATATTTATATTCGGTGACTCTGTCACAGTAGATATATGAAAATTGTAATAATCCATGTCTCTGCATCTTCCAAACAGCATGAGGGGAAATGGAAATAATGGAAGCCAAACACATATGTAGTCTGCTCTGAATGTGTGGATACATGTAACAACATAGGTCCTCTGCACTGAACAGATATATGTTTGATCACCCCCAAACACCAGTAAATGTCTGTTAAAATGGGAGTGCAAATCGTTCCAATGACAAACTGCACATTTCATAGAGAAAGTTACTGATTTATTGAATTTGCTTTTGAGAATTAAGCTGCTCAGAGTAGCTCAGTGAAGAAGTAGAAGTAGTATCCTGCCTTCGCAGCTTTGACTGCAGCTGTGCCTTCATTCTTTTAACTGCGAACCAGTGAGGTAGTCTATTAAACTGAACTTTATTCATTTTACTATAACTTCAGGTTTTTTGTTCTAAAAGAAAAGATGTCAACACAAGGCAAAATGTGATCTGCCTGCACAAAGATGTGTTTTACTGCTTGTTTACACTGGAAACTGGATAAAAATCCATATGTATATGTATATATGTACTTGACTATTACTATATACACTATTACTATATACACACACACACATATATATATTTACTGAGTGTGTGTGTGTGTGTGTGCGTGTGTGTGTGTGTGTGAGAGAGAGAGAGAGTGAGAGAGAGAAAGAGAGAGAGAAAGAGAGAGAGAGAGAGTTGGATCAAGGTCTTAGAGGGGGTTTGAGTGTGATATGTAATGCAGTAATCCAGCCCATATCTGGGAACACAAACAACTCTCTCAGAAACCCAGAAACCACAGAGCTCACCCTTATGATCAGGTTTGTCATCAAGAACAAACTCTGCAGCTGCCCCACAGGGACTGAACTGGAGAAGGAAAAATAGTAAAGGTTGCTGTGAGTGCGCACAGTGGGATTTTCTGAAGATAAAGTGTTTGCTCTGGTCCTGAAGTGCCACGGCTCCACACAAATACATCTCTGCTCAGGGTGGAAACACTCAGCGTCCACACACTCATTTCCTTTTCTTTGTCTGTGAAGCAAACAATGGCTTAATTCATAGTTATTGTGTGAGTGGTGGTTACATTTTGATTCTGCCTATAAGTTACACAAAAAGCATTTTTGCTAATAATTCCAGATTTTGTGGCATTTTCCTCCATTGTCACGGTATCTTCAGTCGTCTGAGCCCATGGGGAAACATCCAGTCTGCATACATACAATATAATCCTTCGTATACACTTTTCATAGAAAGCATGCTGACTCGTCATTGCAGGGAATGCACAGGTGAAAAGCATCAAAAGCACCCTCATCAAAACGGAACAAGTGTGGTTTTTCAATATTGGTTATCAATTACACCGGTGCTGTGAAAAAAACACAACAACAAAAAAATCCTTTAAAAAGCTTGCAATGACCACTACTGAAACAGAATAACAGCAACATAACGTTACCATCGGATGTCGAGCGACTTCAAGGTGGTGCCATGGGGAGCACAGGCTTTGATCTGACCTATGACCTCCTCAGCGACGTACCATCTCATGCTCACTGTGCCGTGTGTGACAGCTGCTCTGTGTGTGTGACTCTCCGTCGTCTGTCCTCCGTGTGGTGAGACGTGCTGATACAAACTGTCAAACGCACCTTGCCCTCCTGCTTGTGCCTTATCACCTGCCAAATTGCTTCAAAGTACATCCAGCATGACGGAAATTAAGAGAAGTGATGAATGTAAGTGATGAATTTAAATCGGTGATCCAGTACTTATTTAGAGAGTGAAATGGGAATTAAATCCATATGGGAAGAGTATTTTGGGTACGAACAGTGAAGTAAGTCAAAAAAGGTAACGACTCCAGAAATGTCACTTTGTTCTTCCGCCTCTTCTGATAGGACCTGATGACAACACAAGCTCTCTGCCCTCGCTCTCCGCGGTCTCTTTGCTTGACTGATGCATCTGTAATGGCTTTTGCTCTGCACTGTATATCTCTTCAGGCTGTATAGTTGCCACCAGCGGACACTGTCATGCGTTACAAAAGCTCCTGTCTCATTATCAATATGGATATCTTCACCAGAGGGCAGACGCTGCACTGAGATAACAAATAATTCATCTTTGCCGCACACGAAAAATAATTTCGGATGCAGCTGCGTGCACGACACCCTGCAAGTCCTGACAAATTACAGCACCGGCAGCTCAGTCAGTAAACGCATGCTATTTACAAGTAAACAAAAGAAAAGCCAGGGGTGAAAAATCGAGTGCTGAGAGGAATCACATTTCATCTGACTCGCAGCCAGGACACTCTGTCTGGGAGCGCCGAGGCTCGGTCGGGTAATCAACTCTGACTCCCGCCTCTGAAAACACATAGGTGAGGAGTGAATTGTGTGTACACACAAAGAGACTCTTAATGATGAAGTATATGAAATCCATTATGGATGTTCTCGTTTCCTGCCTCCTGCCCCGGAGAAAGAGACGTCATTGTGTTGTTTGTGCACCGGGACGAGTGTTCGGGTGGCTGGGCCGGGTGTGATTTTAATCAAGCGTATTTTTATCTGTGTGTTATTAATATGCATGGCAGAGGCAATCTGAGAATGGGAGGGAAGAAATGAGCTGGGAGAAAATGAATGAATCAAATTAGAGGTGCAGGGGATGGGCTATGAGACCATGATGCAATGGTGCATGATATGTGTGCAGGTTGAATGCTTTATGGGTGTATGTGGGGAAAAAATAGAGATGGAGGTGTCTGTGTGTGCGTGTGTGTGCGCATGCATGTGTGGTTGTGTGTGTGTGTGTGTTTGTGTGTGTGTGTGTGCATGCGAACAATGTGTATAAAGAAATTGATCTCTGTGAAAATAGGCAGAATAGCTACAAATGCACACATACAGTACTGTCACAGAGTCCTTCCAGCAGAGGAACGAGCTTTCTGTGTGCATACGCTGCACATGCATTTGTGTATACATGCTGCACAACAACATCATGTTGCACACTCACCCAAGTATCTATAGCAAAATCTAGCAGTTATGTGGGAACTTCTTTATGTCCAACAGTAGCCTGGTGTGCTGACTGTGTGCAGATCCTCCAAATCTCGACAACACAGTGATCAAAAGCACAACCTGCGCTCACAAACTGCATCTGGCGACCTGCACCACAGTCGTAGATGCTGCATAGATGGATAAGCTGTGGGCACATCATTTCACTGCACAGGTCCTCTGTAAAACCATAACACTATAATGTCATGGTTATGAATTAGCATAATAAAGAGAATACAGCTTTAGAGATATTGGTAAATGTAGTTTTTAGCTTACGTTAAACGTTGTTTCCAGACATTATGCTAAACTAAGCTAAGATAAACGCACCCTGACTTGAGATGTTGTTGATGTTGAGTTGTGTCATACTGACTGGTGTTTCTAGTACACTAACAGCTCTCATGATAACACAATACAGACCCACAGCAGACTACATCCTACAAATTGATCCTACAATTGCATCAAAGATCTCTATTTTACAGCCTTCATGGAGGGGTTATTGATTGTGGGGTTGTTGTATTGGCCTGTGTTAGTTTTAGCTAGATGAACTTAAAGTGGCCACAGTATATTTCTGGTGTCTGCAAGTTGACTGCAACAGATTTTCTATTCAGGCTACGGCACAGCACACATTATGAATTCTTGTGTGCAAGCAACCATTGTTGGATGGCGAGATCCCTGCAGAGATGTGATCGGACCAACAGTGGCAGATCCTTCACACACGTTAATGGTTAATGACTAATCGCGCCGATCAAATCAGTTCCTAAGAATTTCACTTGAGGTGGCTCCCTCCAGAAAAGGACGAAGAAAAGGGCATGATGTTAGAGGTAGTTAAATGACTTCAGTCTGTAAAGTGTATGGATGAGCTCCCTCTGCGGCCTCATAGACACTAGATGTGGTGCGTTTGCTGCCACAGAAGACAAATAAAAAGTCCCTGTTCATCCAGCATCACCAGCAATGAGGCTCACTGAAGTCCATTACACTGAAAGCAGAGGTCTCCTAACTGCTCAGAGTCTCTAAACATGGAAAGGTAACATATGCAGTCATGTTAATCACAGACAGTAACAAATATGTTACAAACTGTACTGATGATGATTTGTGACTTTATTTCTGTTGTAGCAGGAAAGGTTTCCCACAGTAATATGGCAGTAGAGACAGAGGTGTTCTAATAGCTGTAGCCGTTGTATTGTTTTACACATGCTGTTTGTGTTTATTTCCTCTTGTTAATGAAACTGGTTGATTGCTGTTCTCATTATTATTGACATCTCTGCGCCTCCCAAGGAGACATGAAGTAACGACAGTGTAGCAAGTCAATGTCAGTGCAGAAAAACAGAGAAACTCTCAGGCTGCAGCATTTGTACATCAGATTTAAAAAATCCTGCGAGTGTATTGATTATGCATCACACAAACAAACGTGACAATATATTGTTTTATTGATTATTTCTGCCACCCCTAACACACCTGCACGCTGCTGACCACGGGGGTGAACTGAATCTCTTCGATGACATGCTCATTCATGAACAGTGTGCAAAATTGCAGAAAGCAATTTTTGAAATTACAAAAATAATGGCGTGCTGAAAAGGAGACCACCACTGCCAAAACTCACAAAACTGTGGGTCACTCTGCTCCAAAACATGCAATCTCACTCTGAACTTTTGGCGAAGCTTGGCAGCTCTGTTCCAGACAAATTTATCAGCTGAAAGCAGGGGTCTGTCACAAGATGTGTCAGGTTTATTTCAGTAATGAATACCAGCTTCTGTTTAGCATAAATGCATCCAGAGCGCTGTCACACACAGTGGTGAACGAAAAGATGGTGGCAAAAAGAGGATTTGATGAGTGAGTAGAGAGTACAGGGAGGGCGTGTAGTCAAACTGCAAATTCTGAATAAAAATAAGCGGAGAGCTGGCGCATAACACCTTTTTACATTTACACTGGCCCTTAAAAGCCTTCAACCTTTCCGTAACCTTCCTCTCTCCCCCATCCTTCTCCTCCCTCCAACCGCAGACAATTTCTTTCGGAGAGGTTCGTCTCCTTTCTGCTTTGCTTGCCTGACATTACACCCCCACACCCCCATCCTCGCTTCTCCCACTACACTATGTAATTATGATAATTGCTCATAGGGGTTTGAGGAAATTGAATTTCCCATTTCGCTCTGGTTCCTTTATCCCAACAGCTTGTCTTTGTGCCCCCCCTCGCCCCACAATTCTCTGCAGGCCTGGAGTCTGCTGCTTGGACATTTGATCAAATACGTCCTTAATGTTTGCATGTGTGTCTTTGGAGCGTTTCCTCCAAAAATAGAACATCCTTTAGCCCAGTTCCCCAAGACTAACTGGCTCCCCAGTAGGATGGATACCATGTGGGAGAAGGAAATATTAACACTGGGAAAGTACAATGGGAATCAAAATAGATTTCAAATTAGAATTCTGAAAGAAATTGGATATAAGAAAACATCTTAAAGTGGAATATAAAAGATCTTCAATGCATTTCAGCAAAGCAGTGGATTTCCACCACCGATATACAATCTGAGGAGCCATCACATCACATACAAAGTAAAAAGTGAACACTAGGCCAAGTATGGTACCATTTGGGAAAGGTGTCCCAGAGTCACACTTCAGCACAGAGCATTTGCCTAAGTACCCGCTCCCTAAAATAGTCTGTGTGACTGCTGTGGAGCTCTCAAGGCCGGGGGAGTTCAATTATTCAAAAAAGGTCTGACGAAAGCTTTGCCTGGCTGACAGGCTGCTGCAGCTGAATCAAACAGCTCTGCCATGCTGCCGTCAGCTGAAAAACCCTCCATCCCCAGAGTCAGCTTTTCAGGAATGAAGAGGGGGGGAAAAAAAGCACAGCTTAATTTTCCTGATTGCTTGTTTCACAATTAAGTTTGAACGGCTGCCTCTGCTGTAAAACTGACCCGAGACTGAGTACGGGTCAAAATAATGGACTTATTGGATCAACCATTTACACATCAAGGGTCATTTTATAGCAGAGCTCCGTCTTTGTCGTCATTTAAATCGGTTATAATTGAGATTTGAAATAAGAAACAAGAGGAATCGAAGAGGTTGTTAACAAACCAATAAATAGCCTAATTCTCTAAACCCATTCATTTGAAAGTAAAAACAAATTGAGTGTCCTTAAATGTCCCCTAAGTGTACAGATGCAGTACAACTTTGAGCGCACAAGTACAGTAAGTCCAAGGTGATGCTACTAAATAAATAAAACCAAAGATACACAGCATAATATAAATAAATTCAAATAACAGCTCGTTAAACAATCATCCATAATGTTTATTTAACTTAGCCTATCAACCCAAAGGGGGACAAAGCCAGCGACGTGATTGGCTGTCTGCTCATCTCAGGCCGGCACGACAGAAACTCAAATGATATGAAAAACGTAATGAAAATGTGTGTGTTATATCATCGCCCGCGGTCTTTCATTTACACCGGCCCCTCACCTGAACACGTCGGCGGCTCATCCGACCTGATAATCACAACAGCTCAGTGAACCTCGCGTGTGAGCACGTATGTAGCGATGGCTCTTCCTTGTTGCTTTAATGAGACAGAGAGCAGAGGTCGGGTGGTCTCTTTTTCGGCGTAACTGTAGCCGCCATTATCTCAAGGACAGAGGAGGCGGGCTGTGAATGTGTTTAGACAGACAGACGGTCAGCGGACACTTCCACAGGCCACTTCTGTGTCTTGGAGATAGTCCACAGACGGATTCACACCTTTCCAACATCTGTCTCAAATGACATCATCCCTCTTTGCCTCGGCGCTTTTTACAAATCAGGTAGCTAAGTATAAATTGGGTCTCACTGCTCATATTTCTTCTTTAGTGATGTTGACCTGCTCCCGCGTCTTAGAAATGAAATTGGTTGTCATGTTATCCCCGCCGGCAGGAGTGAATAAACGAAAGCGAGCGAGAATCTGCATTACTGAGCAACCAGGGAGCTGCCTTTGTTACTGGACTACCAAAGTGAAATCTTCCCCTTGTTCCCTGTTGATTTTCTCCCACCAGAGAGATCCCTCCACCATGCTGTGGGAAAGATTTGACTAAAATAAGCTAAAAATCTATCACTGAAGGCTCATTCACTGTGGCTTAGGGGGGATTTCCAGCCCTACAACGCTTCCATTTTTCTGGGTATAAATGGAGTTTTATCGTCCAATGATGGTTTAAATGCTTTTCCGCAAGCTCGTCTGTCCTCGCAAGAGTATATTTCTGTAACGAACCGAGCACGTAAAGAATTTCTTGAATGAAAATAGACACTTAAAGACGCCGATGAAAAACTTGCGTGATTCCCGATGCGCACCGTGTTAATGTGGCCCGAGGTGAGGCTGGAGGAAGAAAGTGCTGAATAACCTGCTAACCCTAACCCAGCTAACACAGCAGGAAGTGGTGTGTGTGTGTGTGTGTGTGTGTGTGTGTGTGTGTGTGTGTGTGCGCGCGTGCAATCAAGGTGTAATTGCATGGCTGGCATTAAATGAGCAGTCTTGCGTTTTCTGACACCCTATTGACTGCAGGGAGGTGACTCAGCTGGAACGTGTCGCGTGCATAACAAACTGAGACCTGACTAAAGTGCGGAAACGGAGGATACACCCGTTAAGTCTTGTCTTAATCCTAAATGCCTTTCCACCTGACTTCTCGCTCCGGCACTGCTGCCAAAGTGAGAGAGAGAAAGGAGGGGGGGGGGGCTTGTTAAACATTTGCTACGTCCTAATGTTTTTTTCATGAGAGGGGTGGGGGGGGGGGGGGACACGTTTTGCTCATTACCCTGCCATACGTAGTTTGTAGTCGGGCTCTTGGAGCAAAACAGCCTGGGCAGCGACTTTCATGTAATCAACAACCCAGAGTCAAGAATGAGGCTGATTGTCCCAGCTGGGGTTCCTCGTTTATTAATTGGGCAACTGCGGGTCAGAGAAGCCCTGCCATTCACTCCACAGCCGCTACGAGGGAGATAAAACTGGCTGAAA
>JAOXYL010000039.1:2777679-2779327 GCA_028564955.1 Terapon puta | reverse complement strand
GTGTGTGTGTGTGTGTGTGTGTGTGTGTGTGTGTGCGCCCGACGTCGCACATGGCTGAATTTTGTTGACAACGGAGCCCTTCAAAGCATCACCATTCGTCCTTCTCCTCCTCCACCTTTTACTTTTTTGTCTCAATTTCTCCTTGTTTTGTTTTTTTTCACACTGTCCCACTATGTCTCTTACCCCCCCACCCCCCCCCCCACCTCTGCTGTGTTTGTGTTTTCTCGGCCTGCTTGTCTCAGTAACAGTAAATACCCTTGCTACCTGACACAGATCCACCTTTCTACTTGACCGCGCACACAGGGAAGGGCAGCTGTGTGTGTGTGTGTGTGTGTGTGTGTGTACGCATGTGTGTGTGTGTGAGAGAGTGAAACAGTGTATTCTCCAGTGACCCTCTGCCCTCTGGTTTAAAGGACTGAGTGAACACATACACGCGCTCACACACACACTCTCCCCCAAGCAGCCCCCTTTCCCTGAGATAAAACACAGGTTTAATCTTTGACACTGTGTCCAAACTGGCCTCTTTGCAGGTGAGGAGAGCCTCCTGGGGAGTGTGTGCGTGCTCGTGTGTGCGCGTGAAGCAGTTTTTTTTTTTTTTTTTTTTACAAGTTTCGGCCTGACCTAAATGTGGAGGACAATAGCCTGGAGGCTGTGTGTGTGTGTGTGTGTGTGTGTTTGTGTGTGCATGCTGTACAGTAGGTGTTGTCTTCTTTGCTGCCTCTGTGTGTTTGTGTGTTCCCATTTTCTGGTTTTCTTCTCTGTCTGCCTGCACGGTTTCAACCTCGATCCTTTCTTCAGTCGGTAGCACACTTGTGTCACATATTGACTTTTTAATTGGCCTTTTCATAAAGGAGATGGTATCAGCTAGTTAGCCGATCCTCCTCCGTCCGAATCAGTCTATCATAGCTGGCTTACCCCCCCCCACACACACACACACACTTAAAAAAGGCCTGTTACCATTAGAAGCAGATTTTCTCACTTCCCCTCTAGTGATCTAACCAAGCAGATAGTTTTGGTTTTATGTGGTCAGGTTTTGAGACATCTCTCTCTGAGGTATCTCCCCCCGCCTCAGTTCAAAGGAGCCGAATGGAATCGGACCATTCAGAGCGATGTAAAGGAGCATTTAAAAACACAACACCAGCAATGTGTCTTTCAAACAGCGCCCCTGTTACTGAGGATAATAAGCACAAGGCGACATTTTTCACCGAGACAGCTGCTTCTGTAGAAAGTAGTTCTAATGAATAATATTCACAGTGTTGTCTGTGGGTTACAGAGAGGACCCCGCTTTCTGGAAATACATTTTCCTGCTAATTTCCTCCATTGTTTGGAGCGGAGACCACCGAAATCATGCAAACTCTTCGGTCCTAAAACCAAAACTGTGTGCATGGATAGGTGCCACTGGAGATCACTTTTGGCTGAGCTGACCTTTTAAGGAGCCGAGAGACCACTTAAGAGACTCTTTTCATTAGTATGGAGAGTTTTAGTGTCTGTGAATATTTGCTGAGTCTCAGCTGTAACTACATACAAAGTATACAGCTCTGTTAGTGCAGGTGTCTCACAAAGTGTACTAAAAACTGTACATTATCAACACTTATTTTATACTCTAGATATAAATAATGCATGCACCACCTAAGCTCTTTTAAACTGC
>JAOXYL010000039.1:2767679-2772679 GCA_028564955.1 Terapon puta | reverse complement strand
GCTTAGTGACCTTCTCATCAGGAAGCGTTTTTAAAAGATTGCCCAACAGTTATGAATTTAATGGCCTTCTGGGTTATTAAGAGCTAATGAGGAGGAGAAAGATACCCTACCTTAAATGTGAGGAGTCTGTGTGTGTGTGTGTGTGTGTGTGTTAGGCCTCGAGGGCGCCTGAATGTTTCCTCTTTCTCACTTGTCTTCTTTCACTCCTTTTTATCATCCGTGCATAGAAATGCTGCCGAGGCGCTGAATGATTTGCTGTTAATCCTGAATAAGTCTGGAGTGTGTGTGCGTACGTGTGTGTGTGTGGGTGTGTTTGGTCCTTGACGAGTGATGTTTATGTTTAGTCGTTCTATCGCTCCTCTGCTCCGAAAGGAGACGGGGAGACAAAATTGTGAAAAAGAAAAAAAAGAAAAAAGAAAAAGAAACTAAAGGCAGGATGTTGGGGAAGATTAGGAGCAGATCTGGTAATAAACAGGTATGCCAAACCTACCATCTCCTTCTAGGAAAAAGTTGCGTCAGCGCATATTCGGCTCTAAATCGTGTCTGAACCTGACCTGACGTGATTCCCAGCGCTCTCCACTTGCAAGGAATGGACCCTGTTTACCCTGGAACCAGAGCTATTTTCTCTCTGTCAAGGCCTCTATAGTCCCTTCGCTCTCTATAGTCTCTCGCCTGCATTCAAATCTCAAGGTTTAAAATGCACATCAGAGCTTAACGTACTCAGGAGTGTTGAAAGTTTGAAAATTTTACGTAAGGGTTGCAGCTGTGGCTGACATTTTGACTAAAAGAAATCTACAAAATGCTGGTGCAGTGTATAAAAAGTGTATAGACAGTTGCTTCAGAGTAACAAAATAAAAATCATGGTAATATTCATCAGTGGCTCTGATGGCCGATCTCCTCTGGTGCTCGGTGCAGCGAGACCGGTCTACTTCTGAACTCGCTCCAGTGTTCACCCGGAGAGGAGTACAAATCTGTTTTTTTTCCAACCTGCAACAGCGACCTGCCAACACCAACACTGAGTCAGATTTGGGAACTTGATAAAGGGGGAAAATCGTTAGTGGAGCGGCACCCTCATCAGCTAATGTCATCAAAAATGTATAACCCACCTGCCTCATTAATGTCTTATTAGAAGTATTTCCTGGGCATTTTCTGTCCATATTGGATAGTTGACAGAAGAGATCTGACAGGAAATTAGAGGGCGAAAGAGACATGGCTAAAGTTCCCGGAGCTCAAAGCAACCCCGCCATAGTGATATTAATCCCTTTCAAATTATGGTACGAAGTATTAAAAAATAAAGACATCGAGATTAAACGGCGCTGGATATCAACACCACCTGTCACATGACGACAGAGTCCGCGAAGAGGCGCTTCAAACGTGTCGTCATGAGAAGGCGTTACTCCACATACACTTTGACCGAGAGTAACATGTGGACACTCCTCTACCTTTATCTCAGGGGGGGAAGCATGGTTTGTCAATTATCCTCGTTTGGCTATCCCCTTCCGACCTGTGGCTGTATTTACGCGAACGCCCATTTTATCCATGGCTTTTAATGGCATATAAAAAAATCACTTCCCCATCAAAATGCCCTCTCCTAATAGCTTTGTAGAGTTGTTTGGGAGCCGTTTGGGTTTGGTCATTAGTGGACCATGAGTGTGTGTGTTTATGTGTGTGTGTGTGTGTGTGTGTGTGTGTGGGTGTGTGTGTGTGCGTGCGTGGCGATTTGGACCCGGCTGAGAGGCGCTGCTAGGTTGTCCTAGGTGGGGTAAGGGTTGGAGGGATGGAGGAGGGTGCCAAACGAGGGTGGGGTCGGTGAGGGTTTGGGAGTGTGTGTGTGGTGCAGCACTTAGGCCATACTGGGCCTGATGGGAATGTCAGGCCCCAATACCATTTTCCAAATCGCTAATGGAGCATCTTTGGGCTCACACACGCATAAAGAGACGCACACACACACAGATCACACACACACACACACACACACACACACACAGCTCGTTACATATATGTTGATGCTCAGATGTCCAAATGATCTCACAAACATCCGTGATTGCAAATTCTAAAGAAGCGTACGCGCGTTCGTGAAAAGAAGAACTCCGCGGCGACGCCCGCCACCCTTTAACCCCCTCACCCCCACCCCCCCCCGCCCCCACCTCACCCCTCCGCTGCTTTTCACACTTCTCAATTATTTACTGGCCTTTTTGTCTCTGCTGGTGGCCAGGCCCCAGGCATATGTCAGTGTGTGTGTCCGTGTGTGTGTTTGCGAAGTGGCTCTCACAAGTCTTTTATCATTCACAAATCCCCGCCTATACCGTACGCTCGCTCTCACAAGCTCACTCCAACTATGTTTCGCCGCCACTGAGGGGATGGCATGGCGACACTTCTTTATTTCATAATAGATTTTTTTTTTTTTATATAATCACACGTTTAAGACTTGACCTTCACAGCCCATAATTATAAATATCTGAAGACATGTTTCTGGTAAATCAGATACAGAGCTGAAGTGGGTGTAATGTCACGTTTTACAGTGTGTTATAAACCATTTATTAACCATTCATTACTTCTTATAAATACTTAATAAGGGCAGTGAGTGTGGGTTATAGTGAAGTGTTACCGTACAGGATAATACAGCTGGTCCGATGCTTCTTTTCACCTATCGCTCTCTGGAAATCATTTTCTTATTTCTGTTTTTATACCATAGTCAGTAGAAAAAGATATTTGGGTGGAGCAGTGGGTGATCGGTTTTTAAATGAATAGAAATAGCAGATTATTTTTTTTCCCCCCGCAATTCACAAAGCAGAGATTTAATATATGATTTAGATCTGCCGCAAGTTTACTCCTTGTCGTTATTGAATATGACACATCTTGTCATATAAAATAATATCGCCCTGTAAAGGTGGTAAAAATCAGTTGCACGGAGAAGAAAAACTCACTAAAGTGGGTTTTGCGAGGTTAACTTAATGAAATCCGTCTCGCGCCGAGGATGAGTCAAAAACCGCCAAAATGCCAGCCCCCCCCGTCTTTCCAGTGGACTCGACTGGTGGTTTCACACAAACCCCCCCCCCCCCCCCCCCCCCCAAACAAAAAAAAAAAATCTCTCCATCATCTGACTTTGGTTCCAGCTCATGCACACCTTGTTTCTCTTGGAGGGCGAAAGATTTCCTTTGGCGACGAGCGGGGGGCTTTTCTCTCCGGGAGCCGTCACAGACGCCTTGCACACTAGAATGAATTTAAAGAGGCAGGTAAACTGCTGCTCGCCTCATATTAACAGAGCCATATATTCAGCCTGTCCCCCCCCCCTCCATCTCTCTGTTTCCCCCGTCTCTCTCTCCCTCCCTCTCTTTTCTCTCCGGTCTTAGTTTTTCCCCGGCCTGTAGAAAACGTCTGGGGGATCGATAGGGCTCTCAGGCTGTAGTGACTGCAGCTCTAATGAATCAAGCCTGTGTGTTTGTTAAGTAGACAAGGTTGTGAAGGAGCACTGGAGGGGAGTTTGTCTTCGTGCTTTATCTCGTCGCAGCACTCCCTTCGCTCCGTGTCCCAGTATGTAACAGAGCCGCCACCAAATCTGGGGACTGAGATAGGCAATTTCATATTTAGCCCCTCACATATGTAGATTTTTTCGCCTTTTTTTTCGCCTTTTAGCAGGAAAATGTATTTGTTGAAATGATATCATAGATTGTCCAAGCGTGCCTTTTTAAAATACATATTATTCAAGCCCCATTATGTACATTATATTAAGAATGTGATGTTGCAATCTTAAATGCCTCAGTTTATGCAATTTCCACAGTCCAAAAGCAGTTTTATTGCTCAAATAATCCTTATAATTATTTATCATCCCTGCCAAAAATTGCTGCCGTGCCAGAGTCCATCCTGGAATCCTCTTGTGAACTGTGAACTAAAATCAAATGCCTGAAAAACCTCCCAAATACACCGGAGACCCGCTTGAAGTTGAAGCCTTGTCGAAAAAGAAAAAAAAAAAAAAAAAAAAAAAAAGAAAAATCCCGAATTCACTTTTTTTTGTTTTTTTTGTTGCAGCTTAAATCGTATCTCTCCAAGGTCGAACAGTGAGACTGTGGGAGGCTGTTTGTGTTAAAAGCAGGATGGCTTGTATTTCCTCTCCTTCCTCCTCCTCCTCCTCCTCCACCTCCTCCTCCTCCTCCTTCTCTCTTTCACCACAAGCAAGAGCTATCTAGGAAAAAAAAAAAGAGGCTTTTTATCGCTGATGGCTAATAGTCATAAATTTGTATTAAATATGTCCTCTATCGATTGGCCTTGTCGGATGAATACAATTAAAGAGACGGCGCTGAGTGCTTCCCACCTGGGAGGGGAGGATGGAGGGATTAAAAGAGGGGAGGGATGGATGGAATAGAGGGAGGAAAACAGGGAGGGAAAGTGGGAGGGAGGGATGGACCGAAAGAATAGACGGGCGAAAGGGTTTTTGGCAGAAGAGTGGCGTCTTCGGTCGAGTCGCAGCTTGTCCACATGTTGCCGTAAATGTGTGTGTGTGTGTGTGTGCGTGTGTGTGTCGGGGGGGTGTGTGGCTGTTTATATATTAGCGATTCATCTTCTCTCATCATGATCTCCTTCCTCCCTTCTGCTGCTCCTTGGTTCACCCCCTCCCCTCCTTTGTGTTTTATTGCTGAATCACTGGGAAGAGAAGAGGCAGCGAAAGAGGTGAAGTCAGAGAGAAAGACGGAGCGTGGAGAAAGAAAAGAGGGATCGAGCAACAGAGAGGAGAAAAAAAAACACAGAGAGAGAGAGAGAGAGACAGGACAGCCACCTGTATGCAATGTTGATGGACAGATGGAGGGATGAAACCAACTGGGCGGAGGAGGGATTAGATGAAGAGAGGAAGCAAAGAGCTGTGTGTGTGTGTGTGTGTGTGTGTGTGTGTGTGTGTGTGTGTGTGGGCCTCCGGCCAGCTGAGGTGTTTGCTCAGCTCAGAGTGATCTCCCACTGTGGTCACTGCAAGACTCACACACACACTCGCACGTACACACACACAC
>JAOXYL010000039.1:2745840-2758083 GCA_028564955.1 Terapon puta | reverse complement strand
CACACACACACACACACACACACACACACACACTACTTCTCACATGCTACTCATGTGGGGCATGACCTCAATAAGATCTACTGTTGTATTTGCAAAGCCCTCAACACCATGTGCCGTCCATTTTTAAAGCTGTAACAGTTAGGCCTAAGGTTCAAATAAAAGATTGGTTCAGCCAAGTTGAACAGAGTTGTCCTTCATGGTTTTCACTCTGTACACAGTTCTATTTATGTACAACGGTTACAAATAAACAGCATGACAGTGTTTGAAAATCCTTAATTTTTCTTGAATGAAAACTGAAATCTTTCCAATATTTCAGTCTTTACAGCTTAACAGACAGCAATATTGGCTGATTTATACAGTAATGCCTACCAAGCTCATGATGATGTTAAAGGTTTTTCATGGATTTTTTATTCAAACTTCCTAACCCCATTCTTCCTTCTCTGTCCCAACAGGTAAGGAGGAGCCAACCACCTATACCTGCACTACGTGTAAGCAGTCGTATGGCAGCGCCTGGTTCTTGCTGCAGCATGCTCAGAACACCCACGGCTTCCGTATCTACCTGGAAAGTGAACACGGCAGCCCTCTCACCCCACGCATGGGTGGGCCTTCCTCCCTGGGTGGGGGCGCAGACTGCCCTTCTCAGCCTCCTCTTCATGGTCTCCATCTGCCTCCTGATGCAAGCCCCTTCAACCTCCTCCGCATCCCTGGCTCAGGCTCAGGTGGAAGGGACAGTGTCGGAGCAGGGGGTGGAATTGGTGCCGGTGGCGCTGCTGGTGGGGGCCATCATCAGCGTTTCCCTCCTACGCCGCCCCTCTTTAGCCCCCCTCCAAGGAACCACCTGGATCCTCACCACCTGAGCCCAGAGGAGCTGGCGCTGGCAGCCCACCACCCGAGTGCCTTTGACAGGGTGCTGCGCCTCAATCCTCCTCTGCCCCTGGATCCCCCTCCAACAATGGACTTCTCACGGCGGCTACGGGAGCTGGCGGGCAACACCTCAGGGTCCACTCCCCCGCTATCGCCTAGCCGGCCCAGCCCCATGCAGCGCTTGCTCCAGCCATTCCAGACAGGAGGAGGAAGTGGAAACACAGGAGGTGCAGGGGGCAGCAAACCTCCCTATCTTGCCACCCCACCCCCTCTTCCAGGCTCCATGCAGTCACCTGTCGGCTCTCAGACCACTCCTCCTACCCCTCTTCCCTCTGCAGGGGCAACACCCTCCTCAACCACCCCCATGAAATCAAAGTGTTGTGAGTTTTGTGGCAAGGCCTTTAAGTTTCAGAGTAATCTGATTGTACACCGGCGCAGCCACACAGGAGAGAAGCCGTACAAATGTCACCTGTGCGATCATGCTTGTACACAGGCAAGTAAACTGAAACGCCACATGAAGACACACATGCACAAATCCTCCTCGCCAAACACAGGCAAGTCAGAAGATGGGCTCTCAACAGCCTCCTCTCCAGAGCCTGGGACAAGTGAGCATATTGGCAGTGCAAGCAATGCCCTCAAGTCAGTGGTGGCAAAGCTGAAAAGTGAAAATAACCGCATGCTACGTGAGAATGGGGAGGAGGAGGAGGAAGAAGAGGAGGAAGAAGAAGAGGAGGAGGAGGAGGAAGAAGAGGAAGAAGAGGAGGAAGAGGAGGGAGAGGAGGAAGAAGAGCAGAATGGCGAGAGAGTAGCCAGGAGAAACAACAACAGCTATCACTTTGGCATGAACCTCGAAGCAGCACGTCAACAACACGAAAACAATGGTGGTATAGGAAGCCGACTAGGAGGAGTCACCGACGAGGGATCCATCCCTCGCTCACTGCCTGAGGTGATGCAGGGGATGGGTTTAGCTGCTAGCATGCAGCACTTCAGTGAGGCCCTCAACGCACACAAACGAAATGCCATGGCCCAGGAGAACCACCTTCACCACCACCTCAACCGTGACCATCACCACAATCGTGAGATGTGTGATGGGAACTCTGTGCTGGAAACAGATCGTGGAGAGGAGGGCTCTGTCTCTACAGTCAATGGAAGGGGAGCATCCCCCAATGAATCTGCCTCTGTTGGCCTCTCTAAGAAACTGCTTCTGGGTAGCCCCAGTCCACTCAGTCCTTTCTCCAAACGCATCAAGCTGGAAAAGGAGTTTGACCTGCCCACTCCCACAATCCCTAACACGGAGAACGTCTACTCCCAGTGGTTGGCTGGATATGCTGCCTCCCGACAACTCAAGGACCCTTTTCTGAACTTTGGGGATTCCAGACAATCGCCCTTTGCCTCTTCATCAGAGCATTCTTCAGAGAATGGCAGTCTGCGTTTCTCGACCCCCCCAGGGGAACTGGACGGTGGGATGTCAGGCCGCAGTGGTACAGGCAGTGGGGGCAGCACACCACACCTCGGGGGTCCTGGGCGGCCCAGCTCTAAGGACGGCCGCAGGAGTGATACTTGTGAGTTTTGCGGCAAGGTTTTCAAGAACTGCAGTAACCTAACAGTGCACCGGCGCAGCCACACAGGGGAGAGACCATACAAGTGTGAGCTGTGCAATTATGCCTGTGCCCAGAGCTCCAAACTTACTCGCCACATGAAGACCCACGGTCAGGTGGGCAAAGATGTGTACAAGTGTGAAATTTGTCAGATGCCCTTCAGTGTCTACAGCACCTTGGAGAAACACATGAAAAAATGGCACAGTGACCGTCCTTTGAGTACCGAAATAAAGTCAGAGTAGAAGGCCGAACTATGGGACCTTTTCCCCGCAGCTATGTCCGCCATTAGCCCCCTGTTTATTCCAAGCCCCTTGTAGATTTGCCCCAACCCTAACACTCCACTTTCGCCAGTCTGGTGGAAGCTTAAGACCATGTGCTCTGCACCAGCACACCCCGTTTCCATTACCCATTGAATGCATGATCTGTATCGGGGCAATACTCTTGCATTGACGCAAAACTTCGAGCCTTTCTCTTGTGCAATAATTTACATGTTGTGTACTATTTTTTTTTAGTTTTCCTTTTCCATTTTAAGAATTAGTCAGCATGCATAGTATGTTTTTGCTAATCAAAAAAAGAAAAGAACTTGTCCCTGGTTGGTTAGTTGTTGAGTAAATGTGTTGCTGTTTTTCTCTTGTTCTGTTTTTTCTTTTTATTCTTCAAAAAGAGAAAAGACAAGAAAGATACATCCATGCTGCATACATTCTGTAACACATATCATGTACAGTTTTGTTTAGTAACATGGAAAGTGAACAGTCTTTGATTTGACCCTCATCTTACAACCCTAGAAATGCACTTATCCGAATCTTTCTAAAAGATGCCATGTTCACACAGGGTTAAAAAACAAAACACGAATGACTAAACTGAAAGCATTGACAGCCTGCAAATTTCTTTCAAAAAGACAAGGGTGTGCTAAGAATTAGATTTGTACTATCATTTGGTAGAATAAGAAAGAGTGCCTTTGATATCTCAACACTGCATTGGCCATAATCTTATCTGGTATAAGTTTGGGGTCACATTAGATAAAGTTAAAAGGTTTAAGCCACCCAGGAAAGGTCCTTGCATCAAGCACCTGACTGTTCAAATGGACTGTGACAACTCATGATGAAAGATTAGAGAGTTCTTGTTAATCATCATTTAGCTACCTATTACATGTTCAATAGGCTATCTTTAATATGTGGATTTCATGGCAAGCATGGTACAAGCAGTATTGTGTATATCTGAATTATTTGTAGTTTTGTTTCTGGTAAGGAGGTACTTTTGAGAAAAAGGTAATCTGTAATGTACAATCCTGAACTTGAGGGATACAGCGCATGGCTGAAAAGTGTCATGTATCTGCGTTAGCACAAACCTACAACGCTGCTTTGATATGTCAGTGTGTGGAACAATGCATAAAGTAATATATGAGCTCCAAGTGAGGCTATCTTTATTTGAAAGCATTGAAATAACTACAAGCTAGATAGACAGAAAGCTACACAGAACTGGAAGCTACGTACATATTACGGGGATCAGAGGCTATCTCTTCCACATTACATCATTAGTATCAAAACAGGGTCATTAACTATGAATTACAGAAAAAAGAAAGAAGAAAGAATTGCAAAAAAATATTTGTACTCCAAGCCTCTTGAAAAGAGAGAAATGCGATAATTTTAATCAGTATGCATATGCTAATGCAGGGCACATTTTTTTTTGTTTGCTTTTGTTTTCTAACCCAAAAGGAAATTTTTTTCCTTCTTGAGTTTCATCCAAGCTGTCCATAGTTTAGCACTTGTCACTCTGCCTGAGAGTAAATACTGACATGTCTCTTGCATTCTCCAACACTGATGCAATGTTGGTACATGGGCTGAGTCTAAAAGCTAGATTGTCATTTATAGGACATGAAGTGCACTGTTTCAATTTTCCCAGTTTACAAGTTTACGCTGAAGGGGAAAACATTGTTGAAATGCTGTCAGATGATGAGGGTCCCATTGTTAAAAGCAGTAAAAAATGAGACACATAATCTGTTGCCAGCAACTCCGGCCTCATGAACCTTGACCTTTGTACCCTTACCGTTTCACCTTTGACCATTTGTCAATTTGTTACCCCTAGAATCCCCAGTGCTTAGCACCCTGTTGGCAAGGTCTATAAATTAGAAGGTTTGACATGAGTTACATTAGTAACCAGTGTCCCTACATGGTCGCAAAATGGATACAGCTCAAGTTGGCCATAGCAACACCAAACATCTCTGTTTTGTGAGCTGTATTGTGACTGTGTTGTCATCTACACTTAAATAATCTATAGACCTTGCTAGCTAGACAACAGACACTCAAATCTTGTTGCTCTCACTGCGAGAATCTGTTTTTGTATAAATCTTCCTTTAATTATAGATATGAAAATAAACGTTTTTGCAAATAACACTCCACTATCTTTAAGGGGAAACTGTATTTAAGTTTTGTTGTCGTTTCTCTTTTCCTCAGCGTCTTGGTGGTGTTCAAGACTCCGATCACAGTATATATGAAATGTTAAAAAAAGGACAAAAAAAACAAACAAAAAAAAATGATGTGATGGTTTTGTATTTTATTTTGCTTTGGCTCTTCACAGCTCTTCAGGTTGAAATACAATTTGCATTGGGGAAAGGATTAAGATTATATATGAATATATAATAAAGAACTTAAAATATAGGAAAATGCACACTCATGTCAATTCCTATGCTTAAACACATTTATGGTCTACTTTTTCTGTATTTCTAGAATTGTATTTGAATTCAATGTTCACTTAGAGTAGGCACTATAGTATTTATATTGAGGCTCGTATTTTTAACTGTTGCTTGTTCTCTCTAAAGGTATTTACCATACCTTTTTTTGGTAGTGGAAAAAAAATCCCAAGCTGCCACGGTATATTTTTTTAATTTGGCAGGATAATATAGTGCGAATTATTTGTATGTTTAAAGAAATAAAAGGAAAAACCCCATAAAAAAGCAGCTAAAGTATGTGGCATTGGGAGGCATTGTGGGTCATCAGATGGCCGCCGCTCTGTTTCCTGTCCACAGAGGTGGTTGTACATATCTTCTTTAGTTTTTGGTTCGGACCTCCTTCCCCCCTGCTGCCATTCTTGTATGCAGTAATGCAAGCTGACGTCGGCCTGTTCTGTTGTGTGCTTCTGTCTCTCTCACCCCTCCCACCTGACTACATTCCAACATCAAGAAGAGAGGAAAAAAAAAATCATATGCAGTACATGGATTACGAAAAAAAAAAGCGTCAAAATAAATACATTTAAAAAGAAATTAAATGTTTTGCAGTTTCTTTTCATTGCCAAATACTAAATGGTGCTTTATATTTAGATTGGGTATACTTTCATATGCAAAGCATATTTAAAAATGACCTGGGGGACGTGGAGAAGCCTGCTTGAGTTGAGACTTTTTTGTAAATGGCAATGCGGAATATTTTGTTATCAGCCTTTTCTATTCCTATTCTGAGAGCTGTTTGTTGTAACTTGAACTTGAACTTTATCTTTTACTATGGGAGTTACTATTTATTATTACCTGTATGCTCTGTTCAAAACAGAGACATGGAATGGATCCTTATTTTGGTTTCTTTTTATTTTATTTTTTATTTTTGATTATGATATAATTTTGATTTTTTTTTTCTTTTGTAATGGTGGCCGATGGTCATTGGACAAACCTAGCTCTTTAATTTCTGTTGTACTTGTTTGGGGTCTCTGTTCAGTTGTATTGGGAAAACCACTGTCTGTGTTTTCTGGCAGATGTCTGCATAATCCTGTTCACACACCCATTTTGTCCCTTTATCGAAAAACAATTAATAAAAAAATGAAAGTATAATGGCACTTGTCGCTTATCTCCACTGTATGTGTGTGTGTCAAGTTATCTCAAGAGTGTGAATGAGTATGAGTGTGTGTGCAGAAACTCCCCCCACGTTAGAGCCTTTTGGTGTCCTTTACCTGCAACTGCACACCTTCTGATGATTATCATTAACTTTTATTGTCTCACATGTTTCTTATAAAATTGTTTGTTTTTCATAAATTAGCAAAATTAGCAAAGGTTGCACACCCATGTAGTTCAGAGGGTGTGTGTACAACCCCTGTATGTATGTAAATGTGTTTGTGTAACACGTCAGTGGGCATTCTTTGAACACGCGTTATCAAATGAGGCCTCTGTGTCTCACACTGTTGGTTGAACCCAGTGAACTCAGCCCTCCGTCGCCAGCCACACCCTAGCCTTTGGCCCTGTACTATATGTACTTAATAACTTTGCGTGTGTGTCTTGCCCAGTAGGGGTGGGCGTGTATACTTAAGTGCATTAAAACTTCAAAATGTCCTGACAGCTGTTTGTCTGCAGTGTCATCCTACCTGTTGGTCCAGACAGCCTGGCTGGTTTAAGTACATGCCTATGTGTGTGTGTGTGTGTGTGTGTGTGTGAATATAGACATGTGTAAGTTCTTAGGTAAGGGCTTTCACTCAGTTTGCACACTATCTCAGAGCACATGTGTGTCCTGTGCATGTCACTCCTCAAAGTACAGTACAATATCTGTTGCTGATAATAGCTGTTCCCTATGTGCCTTTCACCCTCAGAAACACACACACACACACACACACACACACACACACACGCACACACACACACACACACACATGCACACACACACACACACACAAACGTACAGTATATGAACATGTATATGCTCCTCCTCTCCCAGAATCTACTTGAGTAAATATCATTATGTTTTTCTGTTTGCTCAGTAGTCACAAAGCTTCATAAAGCTGTCAGGATCAATCAGCATGTCCTCCAAGCGCCGCACCCTTCCTTTCAGCACTCCCACACACTTAAGTCTCCACATCCGTATGAAGCATCAGTACACCTGCGACAGAGCAAACGTATATGATTCAGTAAGGCTGTTTGTCGTTTAGTCAGTGAATGTAATTTAATTTGAAGATGTAATCATTAACAAAACCGTCATACCACCATTTAGATTGAAATGAAAAAAAAAGAAAAAAGAATCTGCGTCTGAACACCTGTATTTTGTTCACTTCCAAGATGCTGAACTCTTTTTTTTCACAGCATACACTGACAAACCTCTTCACAAATATTATACCGAAAACTGCAGCATACAGAAAATATAAGAGGAAACCATGAAATGAAACCTGTGTTTCCAAAATGTTCTTAAAGCAGAACTTCTGAGTTTTTTTTAAATGACTTTAAATAACATTAGTATTTAAATTTAGGGCTTCTGTTGTGTAAGCATGTACTGTGTAGCTGTATTATGTACAAAGACCAAAACTATAATAAAACAGATTTCCCTTTAGACTTATGTTTAAAATGTGATTGGGACACTTTTCTTTCCAATCAGAAAGGATAAAGGGTGTAGAGAAGCTCCGGTTTAGGGGGCTCCTAACCCATTAGGTCACTGGGATTATACCCTGTCGGTTTGTTTGGTTTTCCCTCTATGTAGGGACTTATGTGATTAAAAGCCACAAAACACATGAGGTATCACTGCTTTAGAACAACAATGCTTTTAAAAAACCTTCTGTATGATGATAGCCTGTGATTAGTGACTGATAGAATGAACATAGATACCATAGTTCTGGTGAATCTTTGTTCAGCCCTCACTGCATCTTCATTCTCATGCGTTTACACAAACTGCACAATTTGCAACTTGAGACTTGAGATGACTGACTGCCGGTTTTTCAAAGTACTTTCAAAGGCACTTCGTTTCCCACTTCTGAGGGAATATCTGGAATAAAAGAGCAGACTCAGGTTTTGTCACTTAGATTCAGTGTTGTGAGAGCTTCAGGTGTGTTTGATATGGGAGGACAGTAACATTTTATTTCCCACCTTAGGGCCTACAAGTGGCGGCAGTTTCCTCTTTACTCCCTGTTAAACAATGCCACTAGCCACCAGCAGTACCGCCTGGGCAAATGAAACAAATCAGTGCCATATTTTTTTTAACTTCCTCTCTCTCTCTCTCTCTCTCTCTCTCTCTCTCTCTCTCTCTCTCGTTCTGTATGCCTCTCCCCCTTTCTCTGTTTCTGTGATAAATTCATTGTGTTATAAACCCATGAAGCATTCAGGCCTTTTCTGCTTTACTGGGGTTCTCCTGTGCTGGTTTATGTGAAAAGCGTAATGCATTTGTCACCGTTATAAAATCTATACAACCATGACCTGCAGCCCCCCATAAACTCCCGTGGATTTGTCTTTGGCCTGCAGGCTTTTAACAATAAAAGATTCTCCAAAGAGAAAGCATGTTTTCATACAGCTTTTGTCACCGTATGGCCTTGACGCAACACTGTTCCAATGGAATCTTGATAAAGGAAAGGAATGTATGTGTGTGTGTGTGAGTGTGTGTGTCCTACTGAGTGTACTTTGGTATCTGTGTATATACTGTGCAATGGCACAGAAGTGCATTTTGTCTTAGCCAGCCATACAGAAGAGCAGACATATAGATATTGAGTGGTTTAATACACGCTGACCACTGTGGTCTATAGGAACTGGTTGCAAAGTAAATGCCTCTTACTGTAATGGACAATCATTGACCATTACTTAGCACATATAATGGCCACAAGGCCGGTCCGGCATGTAAAAAAATTGCAATCAAAGCAAGTACAGAAATAATGCATGGGCATTGACCGCCTTTGACCACAACACACTTAACGCCCCCGTGTAGGAGTTATAGTTTAAGACACTGACTTAAGAACCTCAAAAGGAAACTCTGGTCAATCGCTGGAGGTGAAAAAAAAAAGTTCATCTTTGACCTGGGATCAGTTCATGGTGATGAGGCCGTTTGATTCACTTGAATAAGCTCAATGCTGTATATTAAGGCTACAAGGCCATACACACACACACACACTCATACACACACACTCACACAAAATCTGCATAACATCTTGTAACCTGAGCAGAAGTCCCTCAAGGACGCTTCTTGTTTACATAGTTCTTAGCTTTTTATACTCTTGTTTTTTTGTTGGTTAAGATAGTGCTCAGCTCTGTGATAGCTGAGATCTGTGAGCGTGGCGACATCACTACAATGAAGTCCGACGAGAAACAGGAGCAGTCTGGAAAAGACGGAATGTAAACATGCCAACATTTTATCTATTATTATTATCTAAAAAAGTGGATTTCTGAGATACAAAAATATGCATTATAGCCATGACAATGTCAAATATGGTAGGTAAGTATGATGGATATTTACAATGAACGGGTTAGTAATAATATTACTGTTTGCCTTTGTATTGTCTTCTAAAGTCTTGCTCACTGTGTTTCTTCCAGGATAAAATGTGACCAAGGAAGGCTTGTGTGAGTTATAGATCTGTAAGTTTGGAAGATTTATCAGATACCAAACCACAGCACAAAGGTCTATGGACGTTGAGGAAGGATTTTGAAATCAATCATTTTATCTACTGTTGCATCAGCTGCGAGGTAAATGTTAAGAAATACATGTCAGGTGTTAGTGTCATCTGCTGAACCAGGGATGTGTGTTTGCATGTATTTTACTGGCAGACAGCGCCTAGTCAGATGACGCTGGCAAAACTTGATGCAAAAATGTAAAAGCCGCACCGACCAGATATATCAACACCTCCGTCCGGGGTGAGAGTTGTTTTAATCTGATCCACTAGCTGAGAATTCCCACAGAGAGAGAATGTGCCAAAATCCAATGCAGGTTGTCATAAACAGGCTGACAAACAAAACCAGGCCACAGGTGTGACCGTCTAAAGCTTACACGCACCTCTGTCACCAGCTCTGCAGTTAAAAACACTGATGGCGGGGATTTAACCTATCACAGCCAGCGCTGTTGTGACGTGACCTCTGATGACACTGGAGGATTTTTGTGTCTGAGAAACTTTAATCTTTTAAAATCATTCAGCGATGACGTATGTTTTCAGTGATCGTACAATAATACGGCCCCTCGAGGTTGTGACAGGGACGTTCGGAGGTAAAAGGTCAGAGTTCGTGCGTTCGTCGCTCCATCTTTTATCTGACCTCGCTGGTGTTATGTCACGGTGAGGTCACATGGACTGTTTAGACTATGCAAAAAAAAAAAAAAAAAGGGCTGCAAAACATATCTGCGCTTTTAAGGCTGAACACTGGTTATTTAATCTCATGTTGAGGTTATTCCCACTGCTTTTGCTTTGTGCTGTCTATCTGTTGTGGTGGAAAAAGTTCAATTAGTCACTTTGTTGAGACATTTTTCAACTGAATCCTCTTTCCAGTTGGTCACTCACTGACAACGATGTCACCAGTTCCATTTAAATCAGTGTTAAGAGTAACAGTCTCACAAACCCCACCCCACACAAGCACATACTCACACACAAAGCTCATCTAAAGGCAGGAGAGGTCAAAGTCTGTTGGCAGACCATCAGTGCTGGAATGCAAGGTGCAGAAATAGCAAATCAAACAGAACAATGGCCAGGTCTTTTGATTTCTGTCCATTTGTCCATTTCTTTTGTCTCCCCTTCCAAACTTGGCCACACTCACGTTGTGCCGTATCTCAAAGCCCGAGCATGTTCGTGGGTTTTGTAACTTGAGGGTTGAGTAAGCGGGAGGAGGGGAGGGTTGTCTGGAGGTCACGGGGTCGGAGAGTAGGCTTAGAGGAAGAAAAGGAAGCCCCCTCCCTCCCTTTTCTTCTCTTCTCGTTCTTTAATTCCACCCTGAACTCAGTCTGAAGTTCAAATTCATTGTCAGCGTGAAAGTGAATGAATGAAAGGATGAATGAAGCGGGGGATGGGGGGAGGGAGCGGAGCAACATGTGTCAAATGTCTCGCTCCTTGTATGTGCTCATGTGGGTGTCTACAGATAGGGATCTTTCACAGTGTTATACAAATCTAGCACTTACAAATTGATAATAACTGAACTATATGACAATAAGCTCTGTATAATAGGCGGCCATTGACGTCTGAAGCTAATGTGCATTAAGATGCTTTATATATTTTATGTTCAGTTTTAAAGCCCATTTAAAGGGAGGACGAAACTTCCAGTGTAATCTTATGGGAAATGTGAAATTAATTTACTTACAGGATCATTAACTTTATAGTTGTCCCGTACAAGAACACTCCAAATCCTTTGTGTTTATGGCCTCTTGAACCAGTTATAACAATTATCAGGCGACTTCAAAAAACTGGACTGGAAGATGATGTTCTGCGTTATATCATCCTCTGTGGCTGCATTCTAACCCTGTGACATCAGAGCAGAGCGACGGCAGACGGCTGTCAGGGCTCTACCGCTTGGATCCTCCAGGGTCATGAAGGGCATCTCTCTGATCTCTGACCCTAGAAAGAGGCCTCCCGGCCTGGCTCGGCCAACGGAAAATCCCTGGGGCCTGAGCTGGATAAAAGGATGTCCAGGAACGACATGGATTATCGGTGTGCATGTGTGAGGATGTGTGTGTGTGTGTGTGTGTGTGTGTGTGTGTGACACCATGCCCCGGAGACTCATGCCTGTCTTGGGTAACCAAGTTCAGGACACACACTCTGCAACACACGCGCACAGGGGTTATGAAGGTTAATTGCAGCTACACAGATGAGGGGGTTGGGTCACCTTTGCTGCAGAGTGTGTGTGTGTGTGTGTGTGTATGCAAGAGAGAAAGAGAGAGATGGGACACTCTATAAAGTCAAGATGCATTAATGTGTGTGTGGGAAAGAGAGAAAGGCGCACACACATGTGGATAAGGGGACATTGTGTGTTAGGTTGTTATGCCTGGAATCAAAGTGTGTATGTTTCTGTGACCCTCCTGCATGTCTACCAGCCTGTTACAACACACACACACACACACACACACACACACACACACACACACAC
>JAOXYL010000039.1:2631393-2641456 GCA_028564955.1 Terapon puta | reverse complement strand
ACACTGTTGGAATATTGACAGACTATGAAAATATCTCTCTCTTTATGAAGGTCATAATTGTAAGACGATGGAAACACCATCTTGCTGAACACATAGTTAAATAGAGTGGCTTCTGCACACGGGTTTCAAGGTTATTGTTCTACATTTTCAGCATCAGGCAGGAAAACTACGAGTTACATGCAGCAGTAATGTTACTTTCTCTCAGTCATATAGAGTGTAAGGATTACAGTTTAAAAATCAGTCAACACTCGTACTTTGATCAAGATCCAAGCTTTTACTCAGGAATAAGTTTTTAAGACCTGACTTTGCTTCTGGATTTCTTCACCATGACTAAACTAGCTGCTGTGATTCAGTTTCAATCAGCATTAACTAATAATCAGTTGATTTTGTTTTTTTGAGAAACTTGCTCAAGCCCACATGGTTTTTCAAAGCAGAGGAAGTTATAATTTTTTTTATTTAAATGTATCATCCACATACGACTCACCCACATACAGTACGTACCCACAAAACTTTTCTTCGTATACCTCACACTCTCCTTTAAACAAAACTCAACATTTTCCTTTTATCACTGCTCTAATTTTACACAACACAGTTAAGAAAAGTTTCCCCTCTGAAGTCTGCTTTATGTGGCAGCCTGGGGAGTCTGTGTTTTTCATTTTTTCTTTTTTTTCCTTTTTCTTTTTCTTTTTTTTTTTTTTTACCTAGTCATTTCCGTATGCTCCGTAGGCAGCGGGGACCCGGGCCGTTCGTTTAATGTGGCGCGAGTGTTCATCGCACGGTGAGATCAAGAGCCAAATGAGCACAGGGTGAACAAGAGCCCCATGAAAACCTCTCACCATCTTTAATGGAACGGTTCCCCGCTGAGTACTGAGGACGTCTCCGGCGCACACACGCACAAGCCAAATCAAGACATTTATCTTCAATGAAGTGAGGGGAGAATTAAAAAGAGGCCGCGGATGCACGCGCTCACACATGCGCGACCAGAACGCCGGGCCTCCTTGAGAGCCCATTCAAAGTGACGGTATCAAAGTTATTGTCGTGCGAGTGACACCACGTTAAATAATGCATATCAAGGTGTTTCTTTCCCCGCTGTAATACGGAGGTCAGGTGTGAAGTGTTTAAGTATGTGGTTTGAAATAGACGGCGACCAGATATTTCAGACGATGACGATGCGAGCGCATTCATTTCCTCCGAACGCAAGTAAGCTGATTTAGAGTTCAGTGTGAACATAGTAGAAAAACAGGCGGAGAAGGGAATAAGTGAAGGGAGGTAAGATCTCGATGAGGACAAAGGAGAAAAGGAGCAGATGACTGAAAGGACCTGGTAGACAGTCAAATGGAGAGGATATGAAGAGACAGGCGTACAGCAGAGGATATATGAGGACGGGATGATAAAAGACAGGCGTCCGAGTCAAGAAGAACAGGTCACCTGAGGTTGTATGGTCTGTTCAAGAGGTCAAACTCCTGGTGCATTGTGTCGAAAAAAGAGAGCCGCTCGTGTTCAAGATCAGCTTCACAGTGAAAACTCCACAATTAGATATCATAATGAAACTATTTCAGGCCAAGTGAAAAAGATTTAAGCTTTTGTAAAGAATAAGGTTTCACGGTTTTGTCCGCACAAATGAATGCGGTTAGGAAAGGCCAATAATTCTTTCTTGCATACTTGCCCATAACCAGAAATTTACTCATGGTGTCACCAGGAACGTTCTTCAACTTTCCAATGAGGTCTCCCACTAACCCCAAAATAAAAGCATTACAATGTGCATTTTCAAGTAGTTTTAATGTGTTAAGAGCTGTTTGTTTTAAATTACTTCTGATAGATACCATCAAAAACAAGCAGCTAAGAACTTTCCATCCAGAGAAGTAGCCCAGTTTTCCAATAAATCACATTTAGAATGGACACTTTGTGTTCTGTGCCAAAGTCTGATGCCAGAAAAGAAAGTAGTGCTCGAAGTTGTATGACCTTCGTGTTGTATAGAGAAAGTTGAGGGCGTGGAGGTCAGGATGGAGAGTGGGCAAGTCTGACTGTCATGTGAGGCGAGAGTTTCCATCCATCCACAACCCAACAGTAGCGCTCTTGTTTTGACTGTAACCAAGTGTTTTAGATATCAGAGTCTGAAACCGCTGTTTATTTGCCGTAACTACGTTTTTTGTCGACAGTGAGTGAAGTTACGGCCACATCAGTCTGTTTGAGCCGGGTCATAATTTGCAATCAATCTGCTCTTCATTTATTTATAACTCATGTCACAACCGTGACATCACATCCTTTTCTGGGGGTGAGTGAGGGGCAATTTCAGTTAAAAGAGGGCTAAAGTGACCATACATGAAATGACCCTGGGTGTAGCAATGATCAGCAGAGCCGGATAGAGTCAGAGAGTCTGATGATGTTGATGTAACAGTTGATGTCACTACATGTTTTTTTTTTTTTTTAACATATATTGGAGCATAACCCCATATTAAAGCATATTAAACCATATAAGCATAAAACGTATTTGGCGGCTTCTTGATGACCATGGTGCTGCACAGGTTGGCTAACAGTCAGAATCCACTACATAGCTCTGACTTTGTCTAAACTCTGTTGCAGCTTTACTGGGAAGCTTTCTGTCATGTCCACACCTCCTTATGATAACAGTGAAACCATTGCTTCCTCCTCTCACACACCTCCTACTATAATACAACTATGCCTACATCCTCTGCTACAGCACACATTATCCACCTTAACAGCACTGAATCATTCTGCCAATATGGCAAAAGACTATTTTACTACAATACATGTCTCTTTGTACCATTTATGTTCAGCTTTTTTTCTAAACCTTTCTTCTGTTTTTTTTTCTTTTCAAACGTAATTTTCTTTACTTGGATGTGTCTGAATGTTCTGCCTTAAAATAAATGACACAATTTCTTTAATATATTAAACTGCAAGTGATAGAAATGCCTTAACCTTAGATCAGAAATAATATTATTTCAATACTAATATGACACTGAAAGAGGTTTTTTAACAGTGTACTTCCCGGGCTCAGCCCTGGTGCCACCCATTGCCAAGCGAGTAACGTGGCACAGCCTAAGTACACGCACACCCATTCACATAAACAGTGCAGTACAGCGCAGGCACACAGACAGCACTGGTAGACTTGTGTGTAAAGTTGAAAGCGGCACTTATGGCACGATAATTAACTTGGACTCTTTCTCCGTTGCAGTGCCCCCTCCCACATCTCATTAATCACTAACACTGTTTGTCTTTCTCACTCTTGGATGAACCGCTCTCTCAAAATATGGTCAGAAGTCTCCAACAACTTTTTTGCTTTCCCAGACTGGCAGATGCTGACCATTTGGAGCAACAAAAACAGAAAAACAAACATGAAACCCCTCTCGTAATCCCGTCATTACAGCTCCAGCTTTAAACCCAAATATTCCTGAACTCTCTTACACGGAACAATCGCCAACTCTCTCTTGCTTACTCTGTTTTGATACGAGGAAACGTTTATATTCCTGGCTGGGGTTCAGTTCAGCTGTCTCGCTGAAGTGGTGATCCTTATGGCTATTCAGGCGAGGGGTGAAAGGCGACGGCATTAATGCTTCCCTGTGCCACGGGGTGTGAAGCCCTGTGTCGGCGGGGTAGCTTCCAACCCAGTCCTTCTTTAGTGTCACAACATGTTAGCCCCTTTATCCCGCTCCTGTGTCCTGAAATATTATGCCCTCCAACACAACAGGACAAATAATTCTGATTTCTCAACAACGGCAGCGCACGTATGGCTGCACTTTGAGAGGTTCCAGCAGTGACGAGGGGAGAACATTTGTCCACGGCAGCAGAGATGCCCAGGGCTCTGAGGGTATGTCTTGGCGTGGAAGGAGATATGAGAGGGAAACTAGCACGTTCTATCCTCACTAAAATAGATTAAAGGAATGGATTGATTGACCAAGAAAATTTAGATGAACCAAGAGCCTCTTTGATTACAGCTTGTCCGACAATTCTAACTAACCCCCTCCCAAAAAATGGCTTTCAAGCACAAAGGAATTTTAAATGCACTACCGTCTGAAAGACACGCTACAGTGCCATAGATCCCACAATACATAGAGTAGTTATAATTTGTCCATTTACACAAGTACTATGGGTTAAGAGTCTACAGTCTTGCTAATGGCTCTGTGAGACTAAACTGGGCAGTTCTTTGAGGTAAACGCTAATACCCACATCTAGCATGCTCCCAGTGATGATACCTGATCTTTGGTGAAAAGTGGTCATATGTGTCAGTTGCCAACCATCTATCTTCACAACCTTTCTACTGCTCTTGTTTGAGCCATTTGGAAAAAGGGGCTGGTGCTGTCATTTTTCTGAAGACCGTCTCCACTTGAATATATTGTAATCTGTAGGAGCCAACTGAGACCAAGCACAAAGAATACATCAAAGCACTGGCCACACTTTCATTTTTTCCAGTTCTTACTCTGTACATGTACTTTAACTATAATTAATTTCACTTTACGCGTAGAATTTCATTTGATCAAGATTCTTGAATCCTTTCAATTCTTTCTGTCTTTCTGTCTTCCCGTCCCTTTACATCTGTCCCTGTCTTCCTCCACTCTGCACATTTTTAGCTCTCGTGTTTCTCCTTCTTTATCTGTCTACAGTCATCCCTGGTAGCCCTCTGTCATCCATTGGCCAAGCTGGGAGTGAAGCCAGGCTGGCTGAGCCAGGCATCCTGCATGGCCCGCCAGGCTGGGCTTGAATGGAGAGGCAGAAAGGACCTTGGCTAAACTGGCACATGCATCACAGGGTGTGGGTAACGGCTCCCTTATGCCAAACACTATATCCCTCTAATATAACAAATTCATCTGAGAAGGGCACTGCTCAAGGGGGGGAAGACAGAAAGCACAGGAGACAGTCATGGAAAGGCAAACTCTCAGATCTACAATGAGTGGACCTCTGAATAGTTCACTTTGTTCCAAACAAGGGGAGCAGATTCAGTGTTGGGCATGTGGTAGTCTTAGTAGATTATTTATACTATCTTATATTTATTCTCTGTTATGCCCCCCAAATTGGCCATCACAGCATCTCTTCCCTTCAAAAAACAAGTCTGTTCTCTGCTGTGTCCAATGGCTCTTAGTATTTGTACAAAGACAACTTTTCTTTCTTTTCCTTTTCATCTCCACTGGTTTAGTATATGAGGATGTTCATTATTTCTCTGTTTTAATTTGATATTTATTATATTTATTTGTTATTTCTTCTTCAAAGATAAAGTTATATGCTTGCTTTAGAGAGGTTTTCTCATCCATGAAAAAAAAAACGAATCAGACAAAGGCGATGGACCAATGGAGAATGGCACGATGGCCTATCAGCACAAACTATAGATATAATAATTTCAGGATCACATTTTACCAATACCCACAAGTGGAATGCGGCTGCTAAACTCATAAAATCTTTGTAAGGGCACCAAGGAGGTATGATGGAGGAGGTATAATGGAAGAGGAGTGCATCAGCCATAGATGGTTTTAATGCCATCATCCTCAGATGAACCACATTGACTGTGCTACTTCCCAGTGTACATTGCACATCTGCCTAGTCTACTACATTTCCTATAATGCGCCTAAATAGTGCTTTTATTAAACCCTCCCTAACATGCCTTTCAAATTTCATACCTCCAATTGGTGACGCAAGCTTTTAGTTGAAAATGAAGTCTACAACTTGTGCCAAGATAAACCTGATGACATCATGGGGGTTTATTTTCTCAGACTTTAGAAAGCTCTCTTGAGAGCCACAGAGGCTACTGTTTTCACAGGCTGAGTGGCACTCCCAATTACCAGCAAACTCAGACTTCCTCTCTAAAAGCAGTGGATTTCCCCTTTAGTTTAGCTGTCCAGCATTAACCAAACCCTAACCATAGTGACGGAGACACAGTCATATAATTCATTTTTCTGGGGCGACAAATATAGGTCATTTTGGAAGGCACTCACAAACCTGGATTTCATTGTTTAGGATTGAGGAGTCATACGTGAGGTCTGTGGATTCAACCGAGAAAGGCTTTGGAATAACACTAAGAAACAACAGAATCAGGTCCATCGACAGGTGGGTTTGAACACACAAGAAATTCGCCTTGGTATTTCAGGTAAAAGCTAGTGGAGAAAGAGATAATACTCCGAAGATGTGTTTTAATTTAACACATTGAGTCGCATGTGGGGAATTTGTGTTAATGTAAGGTCTACTGTCCTAACCATTCCAAAGGAGAAAGAAATGTTTCTAAAGGTTTGTGCCCAGGGTTAAAGGGGTTTACCCGCAAACATCTTTCTTCAGGACCCTGAAAGCAGACAGATTCTGGAAGGTAGATCTCTGGGGTAAATTTCAGCAAATTACCATCTTAAAAGGGCGACCGGCATCTGGCAAGTGATACAGAATTATCTGCTGCCGTACCACCAAAGTATAGAGCAGCTTTTTTTCTTGAGCTACAAGACTCTGTACTTTAACATAAAAGATTTTTTCTAGTGTAGCATAAATGGTGTACTATTGGCATCGTCTTGAGAAACACTGTGTTGTAGAATGACTAATAAATGAACCTTGAATATGCTGCAATCTGCATTCAGACATGTTTCCTCAGCTTCACTCGCTGTCTCCTGTCAGAGAGGAAGTGATGGTGATCCACCTCCAGGTGGAATCAGCTGGGAGAGCTTGGAGAACTGGGATGATGGTGTTAAAGGCCAGCTAAAATCCACAAACAGGATCCCGGCAAAGGTTCCTGAAGAGTCAAGGTGCTGTAGGATGAAGTGGAGGGTCATGTGTACATCAGTGACTGCAGGGTGGTCCAGGACTGGGTTGAGGAAATGGTTTTGATAATGGATGGTGGTGGGAAGGGTATGTGGAGCAATGTATAGAATATTTATGTGTCAATGGAAATGTATATTTAAAAATCTAGTTTTTAGAACTCATACCTCAGACACAATCTTTTAATTATAGATGATATAAAAATCTGTAGATTTTTTTGGGCAGATATCAAACAAACCACAGTGAGACTACAATGCTGTTTTTTTATCTGCAGTATGTGGAGAGGATCTGTTCATCATCACATCTTTCTGGTGTATTTTCTACGTTTTGTTACCAGTTTTACTCATCATGTAAGGCACTTATTATGATTATTATAAAACAGTCTGTGGACAGAGATGATTACACAGCTCAGAGACAGAACAACAGTCAGAGGAGGAGAGAATAGAGTGCAGTATGTCACGTCTGGTAGTGTGTCAGCCCAGCCAACGCCTCCCCACTTACCCCAGACCACATACCAGTCTGGCTAGCAGTCTATGCCAAGGAGCGCATGCTACTGCATTAAGACTTATCCCTCAAAACTCTGCATGTGTGTCTGTGTGTGCATGAGTGACATTTAGACTCCTCCATTGCCATTTATGTTGGCATCACAGTGTATACCACAGAGGCACAGAGCCTGAGCCAAGTGTTGCTGATGACTCTCTTTATCCATTGCAGTACGCAGGGTTGGTAAAATCACACATACACACACAGTGCAGCGATTAAGAATAGCCAACTGGCGCAGATGGCTGTAAAAATATATTTGGAGCCATAAGCCTTGAGGACACTGTAATGAAAACTACCCAAGTAAGAAACTCTAGATACTAGAAAAAATGTGCAGTAACACAGCAATTAATAACCAATATATTATTATAAGAGTTGGATTTCTTCAGTTTATGGACTCCGTTAAAAGAAACTTCCACGATATACTGCAGAGCTTCGGTATAAAGGGTATGTTGATCATTCACTGACCATGAATTTATTCTTGTATCATTCATTTAATCATGTAAGTAATGCTTAATGACTTACAGCATTTGAGGTAATAATAATAACCTTGCTTATTCAGTTACACTTTTAATCATATTTCAAATGGCGGCTAATGAATTGAAATATTGGAATTTGTTTACTGAGCACTTAAAAAAAAGCCTCTCTATATTAACAAGTGAATGGCACAGATTTTTATCGTCCTCACTTTAATAGATTTCACAATAACCTTGACTGCGAAAAAAGTCAATGAAAGAAAAAGAAAAGTGAAAATATATTTACATGTTTATAGGTAACCGACTGCATATTAATTTGTGCATGTTGCACAATGTGTAAATATATATACACACGAACAAACACACTACACATTTACTTAGGCCTACATGCACCTATGCATGTATACACACAGTGCCTGTTAAGAACCAAAGCATGATTTATATTCTTCTATAATTGTATGGAGTTGAATTACAACATAGGAATAACATGGAGGAAAAGACAATGAATTTATGCAATGAGCTTGTAAATACATAATTCATATATTATATTTTGTAAAACAATTGTACTTGTTTTTACAGAAAAAGATATTTAGACCAGAGCTCTGGCATGATGTGTGTGTGTGTGTGTGTGTGTGTTTGTATGATGGAAACAGAACATAGCAAAGTGGTGTAGTGTAGTGCTACAGGGCACCTTAACACCCAGGCCAAATCCAAAGTGAAACAATAATTCCACTCTACTCCTGTTCTGTCATGTTGAGAAATGTAATTTAAGGCCAGTGAGTTCTGACCCCAAGGCTCTACTGTACACCACGCTTCCTTCATGAGCTCAGTGTGTGTGTGTGTGTGTGTGTGTGTGAAGGCCAGGCAGACCCCAGGTTATTCTCTGTCCCTATGGTGATTTTAGACAGCTGTGTCCCTTACTTCCTCTGCCCTGGAGACAGACAGAACACACACACACACACACACACACACACATACACACACACACACACAGAGAAACATGCACATTTTCAAAACAAAATTGACAAACTTAAATTCTCACCTGCATGACACGGCCAAATCATGATAATCTCTGGAGTTTTTCAGTATATTTTTAACATTTAATTAACAGAAGCTCATTTTTAGTTTTCCTCATTGCATACATGTGGAAAGGACCAAATTTGGACAAAGCACTTGCTGCATTATCACATTAGAGATGACATGGAATTTGACATAGTAAGAAGTGGCTCAATGAGTCCCACCGCAAATATTATTATCTGTATTCTAACTGTATATCAAAATATAAATAATGTTTTATTTTGTGAACATTACCCGAGTGCCAGACTCCATTTGGGACTATTTCAACTGCTGTGAGGGAAATAATCCTGAAGGCTTAAGAAGAGGCTGTATGCTGCTCTGTAATGGAGTCAAGTATGCTTGCCTCTGAGTACTTGTCATTAAAGTCTTTTGTGTGCGAAACCAAAACATACTGTTCGCAAATACTTTAGATAAAGCAGAAATCTCACCTGTCTGTGGCTGTCTACGCACGTTTTAAAGTCTTCTTCATCTTATCTAGTGTGCTAAGCTGTACTGACCTCTTCACTGTCCCCTAAGGACAGACTGGGAAGACTCTTATTTTGAAAATGAGTATAATTTATATATATATACATATATATATGTATATATACAGTGGTACCGCTACTTACGAAAGGCTCTAGATACAAAATTTTCAGGTTACGAAATGCCTCTTCAGAAAAATATTGCCTCTTGTTACAAAAGAAATTTCAGGATACAAAAGGTGAAAACTTCAAATTATGCGCTGCTACTGAAAGTGAAAGTGGCGCGTCCGAGCTGCTCTGCCATTGGCTATCTTCCTGGCCCAGCATCTTCCTGGCATCCCATTGGCTAGGAGGGATCTCTATGTGTATGTGCGTATACCCAGCATCCTCTTCGTTTTCCTGTCGGGCCACGAGAATCACCGAAGCCTCAGTCTCATGCTAACAAAATTCAGTGAAGTGTTCGGACAGTTTTTCGTCAGCCTTCGTTTGTGTTTATTTCAACTTTATGCGTGTGTACTAACTTTTATTTTTATTTTTATTCTTTACTTTATTCTTTGTTCTTTATTCTTTACATTATGTTCAATTTTTATGTTTATTGTGCAGTAATCTAATTCTAATATGTATTTGTTACAGGTTTTGATGCATTTTCATAATTTAGAAAAAAAATAATTATAGGGGGCTTGGAACCGATTAGGGCATTTATATGTAAAAAGCATCTCTACTTACGAAAAATTATGAAACGACTTCCACCATATACATATA
>JAOXYL010000039.1:2515167-2525747 GCA_028564955.1 Terapon puta | reverse complement strand
ATCTTGTAAGTGCAATTACAAAAATGTCACTCATGCTGTGGAATCCATTAAATCCATAGGACATAACAGCACAATGCACTTGTGATGTAATGTGTTATCAGACTGAATGTAAAAAAAAACGCAGACATCTGTGAGTTGCTACACACTCTTCAGACCGCCTGAAGCACCGCTCGATGCGTGCGTACACCCACAGAGCCTCCGTTACTATCAAAACAATCGGACCTTTACATTCATGATATGAACAGAAAATTCTCACGTGTCCGAATTTTTTTTTTGCTGAGTTGCTATTTATAAGCTTTGCTCCTCTTTTTCTCAAAATCGGCCATTTTTCTCTTTCCTTTCCCTCGTCTCTCTCTCTCTCTCTCTCTCTCTCTCTCTCTCCTTTATGAAGTCTGCATATGTATTAAGAGGGATTTTGTTGTCCCCAGACACCAATTTACATAAAGTGCATGCCATCATCGGTTCAAGAGAGGCAAATTATTTCCCTGGCAACATCACACTTTCTCCTTCTTTTATTATGTATTAATATTTAAAACAGTGCAAGCTTGAGCTTGTTAGGACCATTTAGCTAGATATGCTAAATGTTGCTCTCCTTAAAGCGCCTTCGTCAATGAAGAGCGACGTGGGTGGGCCGGCAACCAATAGAAATTATTGAATTAAGGACTCGGCCAATCGTTAAGCAATTCCCCCCACAGTGGAGGCTGCCACCTGCCCGCATTTATGAGAGTGTATCAGTGTCGATGTGTGTGTGTGTGTTTGTATTCATAGCATCAAAATGTAGTTAATGTTAGTTGTTAAAAAAATGATTCATTAAGAATTTAACAGGAAACTGAGAATATGTAATGACCATATATTGACTGGATACACCTGAACATGTGAGGGCTGAGCGGCTCCTTCAGCACCACGAGCAGAAGTTCAGTGTTAGAACAGTCTTTGGAACCGGACCGCTGCCACTCAGCCACACGAGCTGCTGTCTGAGACGTCACCGTATCCTGCAGCAGACGACTTAACGGCTCCACCCGCTTCCTTGTTTTCAAGCTCTGGGTCCATATAATACTCAGTCTGTTTGGGTGTGGGTCGTGTCCCGTTGATGTGTCCCCACAGGGTCGCTGTCTAATTCCTGGATCCAAATACACTCCCTGTGATACACATGGTCCCATCCAAGATTTAACACAAAAAGAAGAAAAACTTTCAAAGAGCACTGGGAGATCATGTTGAAAATGTGATGACATTTATGTTTATTTCATGTAGTCACATACTTCATGCATGTCATGAAACATTTTATGAAACATTCTGAATATATGGACTTTTTTAATGTCCAAATTGAAAATGTACATGATGCCAGGAGGTGGGAAATACACATCATCAGTGCTGATGTGTCACTTGATGCGTCATAATCACCTCTGTAGGAAGTGCTGTTTCAGTGTATGTTTATGTATGTATGTGTATGTATGTATGTATATATATATATATATATATATATATATATATATATATATATGCACTTGCATATTAGCTGCAAAATAATCTTAAAAACAGAGATAGCATTGAATATGCAATAATCAACCCTAAAAACATAAAGGGAACTGTAATGAGCTCATTCCCATGTGGGAAAAAACATCTATCAGTATTCCACTGTCTCATTGGGAGCTATGATGAAGGTGCAAATGCCAATCCAGTCAAACTTCTTTTACTACCTCTACCGGACAGGCAGCTTGACGTGACGTTATTTATTATTCATGTAATTCACTGAGCAGGATCTGAGGTTCATTGTACCTTAGATGTATCTTCTTTTGTCTGGGGCCCTGAACAATGCTCTGTCATTTTAGCAGAAGCCAATATGATTAAAGCACTCTGACAATAGACGGTGTAATTCATTTCATCATTAGGGACTGCGGACTGGGCCAGGAGAGACGAGGGGGTAGATTACTGAGGCAGCATGCTAATTCAGCCCAGCGGAGAAGATGGACAGTCAAATGGACGTTAGCTGAAAAATATCACTTAGGGTTGAAACTTCAGAACATGAAACCAAATTTCTTAAAAAGATCCACCTTAGCGTATTAAACATGGAGGGGAGAATCATCAATCATGCTAACAGAGAGGATTTATGAAGTGTAATAATAGCAATAATCCACAGTTCACTCCTGGTGAGGGATGGTGAAGGTGTACGTTTCAATGGGGGAAGATGCCAAAACACAAGGAGAGCTGTGCTTCTGGCTTTGAAATAGTCCTCCATTTACTGGTGATTGTGGTCTATTACTGTTCTTAGTCACAAGAGATTGGACACTTAGCCTCTCCTGAAGGTCTGTTTCTCATAAGTGTCTGTGCAGAGCTAGACGGTGCCATCTGACAAGTCTTTCATCTTCAGGGAGTGCCTGGCACTCTCTCTAAGCTCCCAGTCACTGGAGGAATACCACTTCACATGTTTGCCTATAAAGTTACATGCCCATTAGGCCACCGCAGAAGAAGTGTGCAATATTTACCGTCTGGGCGATTAGGAATAAGCCTCAAATAATATCAAATTCTGCTTCCCGCACCAAGAAATTGGGTGCTAGCATGAGAACAAAAACACCCTCCGGTATGCTTGACAGCAGGGGCCAAATTATGACAGAAATGCAGCATAGGTGGAAACTGACTGGAGCATCATTAGCTGCCAATTCAACTTTGAATGCACTTTCTTAGCTTGAAGACCAAGACCGGTTGTAAAGGTTTGAATAAGGCGAAAACACTGTTTGACTGCCCGCGCTGTTTGAAAAGGCTTTTTTTTTTTTTTTTTTGTGAAATAAGGCAAAAATTAAGCCAGATTTGAACGGTGCCAGTAAAACACCACAAGCTTCATCAATGTTAGAGCAGGGACCTTCTTTCACAATGGGATATTCAACAGAGGAGACACACTTGGAAAGCTCCTCAAACACCCGGGCTACAGAGAGGACAAAAGTTTTTTTTTCTTTTTTTTTCCTTTCCCTCTGTGTCGGCGTCTGCAAAAACTTCCAGCCGAGTCCGTGCTCTTCGCGTAACAGTACCTCTGAGCCCGCGCACCTCTCTGGAGAGCACCTACGGTGACACAAACATGCACGACTTCACGTGTAAAAAGGACGGCGATGGCGGCGGAAGGGAGGAGGGACAAAAAGCTCCCCCCAAAAAAAAAAAAAAAAAAAAAGTTTCCCGAGACGGCGAGCGAGCCAAAAGAGAAAAATGGATGTTCTGCAAGGCGGGATCATTAATAACGCAGTGAGTAGCGAGTGTCGCTGGGAACAATGGCATTGTGTGGAGAAGAGATGACGAATCCTCCCCTCTTTTCTCTCTCAGACGGCTCTATCTATTAATTACTTTTATGTCTTCATTCATTATTTCAAACCATTCCAACACCCAGAGTGATTTTTAATCGCCCGTGGCGTAACAGTACACTACGTGAGCCTCGGTACGGTTCGTGCCCCGCGGTCGCTGGTCTGTTTGTGGTCAGAGGCTGAACGTACGTCTTCATTCAAATACTGAACACCTGACCGAACGATGGAGGCGTGTTGCTCACATGTTCCCAGTTTATGCTAATTTCACTTCTACTCCACGAAACCAATTTACTTTTTACTTTATTGATGTGACTGCCACTTTCAGATTAAGATTTTTTAATCTGAATGGGTCTGAGGATACGCTGTGGAGAGAGCACAAACCCTGTGACTCGTGACACTGACGTCATTTGACTCGATGTCGCGAGTATTTTGAGGTATAAACGGACGAATCTTACAGTAAACTAAATAAGAGAACATAAAAACCATAAATATGAACATTTGTGACTTTTATAATAAAATATCTGAACTGTACTTGCTTAGAAATCTGTATACAAAGTCAGAACATGAAAAATGTTGAGCGAGGAGATAAAAAAAGTTCACAGTGTGAAGTAGGAAGAATATATGCAATGTGCTCAGATATTTGTTTAAAATAAAATAGTATTAGAACCATTTCTGCTTCATATTCACATCCTCAGATTATTCTCTTGACTTTGATTTATACTGTATGTATTGCTGTACACATAGCATGAGCAGAACCACTGGATGTGAATTGAATTATCTTAAAAACTCAACACAATGCGGCTCTCCACACTTTTCCTTGTTATTCTGGATGAGCCAATGAGGGGTACTTTCTTTGGATGGAAGTAGTTCTGGGACGTCACCGCGGCCTCTGGTCAGGACGCGGGTACCTCTCTGGGTAAGCGAGAGAGTCTTTCTTTTACATTTGGGGTCTTTGATTTCATTTATCATGCAGTACATGGCTACAATCAGCATCTACTAATTCATGCGAGGATGAAATGAAAGCGCTGTAAAAGAGAGCATTCTGTGATCGTACCCCCCCCTCACACCCCCTGCCTGCCTGGCCCGGTGCATCGGTCCGTCTGGGCAGACTGGACATGGTGGACGTACAGTCGGCCATCTGCGTGCAGGCAGGAGCGTCTGCATCACGTCCCGTCTGCAGAGAAAAACAAGACGTCTCAGCACCGGCACGAAGTCCCGGCCTGGCAACCAGGCTCTGTGGTCGACTCCCCCCCCCCACCACCCCCCCCACTTCTCTCTCCATCCTTAACCCTCCACCCACTCCTTCCACCCCCCCGCCTCCCCCCTCCCCCCCAATTGGCTGTGGAAGATGGCTTCAGTGAGTCATCTTGGGACCAAGATCAAAGGCAAATTACAGCCGACGTCTATGCAAAATGTAATATGGAAACCCCCCAGCTATGTCCTCACTATTGATTTTTCTCTCTCTTCTTCTATCCCCCTCGCTCTCCCTCTGTCCCTTTCTCCTCATTTCTCCACTTCATTTCTATCCAAGCACAATACCACGCAGTGTGAAATTTGAAGAAAAGAAAAAAAAAAAAAGCCCTCCGAACCCTCTTCCAGATGAAGCAAAAAAAGAAAAAGGAGGCGTGGGGGGGGGTGTGTGTATGTGTGTGTGGGTGGGGGGGGGGGTGATTTGGCTGTCCCTAGTTATGCCTGTTTGCATTTAGAGTCCATTTTGTGATGTAAGTAGTCCAGTTACTTGTGCGGGGCTCCGCTTTAGACGAGGGTTTGATGTCAAAGAGGGAGGGGTGGCGATGCGTCACGCCCAGGCCTCTCTTAAATGAAATAAAGTCGACAGGCGGCGGCTCCTCACACGCAACGCAGCCGTGTTTGCGAAATATCGGGTTTTGGGGGTTAAGATGTAAGTGCGAGGCTAAATGGAGTTCTTCGTCAGATTACTCGCTCTCTGAAGTCACTCGGGCCCCCGGAGGAAATTGAAATGAATTGTGAAGCCATTCTCTATATAAAAGGAGCCCGTGACTTTTTTTTTTTTTTTTTTTTTTTTTTTTGGAGATGTGGATGTGTGGAAGAGTGCTGGAGTCGTGTATTTTCGACACGTCAGCTTCTTCACTGACAAAGCAGCTATTTTACACACACACACACACACACACACAGAGGAAAATACACTCAAGTTCGAGTTTAGCTTTGCAGACTTTCAGGTACAAAATGTAACTTTCTACCACACCCGCTTGTTTCAGAGGAAAACTGTGGGTCCGCAAACAAACATAAAACAGAAACTATATGAGGCTTTTTACATTTACGTTAACCATATATGTTATAGGTTTTTATATTATATTTATGATTATTTTTATTCAACCTTCATTTAACCAAGCACGTCATTAAGATCTGATTGTGTTTTACAGCGGTGGCCTGGCAAAAGGCAGCGCCTCGTAAGAGAAGGAGTAGGTGGTTAAAAAAGGAAATAAAAATAACGGTAATCTAGCAGAAGAATTAGAAATGTGTGTTTCTTTACAGTGGGTGCACTTACCCTGCTTAAATTTCCATGTATTTTCATTAATGGAGATGCTTGGTGTTGGGTTTTTTTTTGCATTTTTACGAGGAAGAAGTCATTTACACTTTCACCGCTGATTGTTGTTTAATTCATCAGCATCTCTTGAAATGATAAAACAACAAACGACGGCGTCCTTGAGTGGCCGACGAAGGCGAAGTCTCAGGTCTCGGTCGAATCGAGGAAAAGGCCCCGATCACTCAGGATCCTGATGAGCAGCTCTGAACGAGTTCTGTTTTATTCTGGTGAGTGATTTAGATCAGTTTGTAGATCTGATATTAAAGGTGAGGGATGTTACAAAGTATGCTCCAGCACACAATGATTGATGATTAAAACTTGCAGCAGGGTGTTTTTAGATGCATTACGGCTTTTTAACGTTGCATGATTTTGTTGACATGTTTTTTGAGGGTGAATCTGGTGTCAGATAAATAAGTCATCCTCAGTGAGCAGGTGACAACAGTCTGTCTGACAGTAAGTTCAAGGCCATACGTTCGGACTTTCTCCGTGTCTTAACGTCATGACCACACATCTCTGCTGAGCTCGTTTCTCCTTCTGCCGGCCACGAAAACCACATCATTGAATTTTAAAAAAAGAAGAGAGAGAGAAACAACCACACAGTCTGATGGTGATAGTGACACAGTTAGTAGAAATAAACAGGCCCAAAGATCTCACGAAATAGATTCTTTTTGTTTCCTTTTTGAATATTTGGTCTAAAATATATCAAATCAAGTGACAGGTTATTTGCCTCCAAAACGCTGTTTTTTTATATTTATACCTTGATGCAGCTGACAAATAAAAGTTAAAAAATCCAAACTACTGAAGGTGACCTCCATGAATATTCTTTATTTTTATCATCTCATCTCTTCTGGTCTACGTTTTGGCAGCTCGGCACATGTTTACATCCTGTTTGCACCTTGGACTGAACTCCACCTCCACATGTGCAAAATGTGCACTTATTCTGTGAAATGACTATTTCTGCCTCGTCTTGTCCTATTTTGTATGATTTCTTTCATTTTTACTCTTCATTATTTTTCTAATAGTAGTCCAATTTTATATATATATTTTTTTCCGTTTGCACCATAAGATCTGCTCCAAATTTCACTTGACTTGTGTCGTGGCAACGGAAAAATCTTGAATCTTGCACGACAGACAGAGGATTTAGTCGAATGATAAAATTGGACTTATAAAGGTAAGAGATGGGGGCGAAAAATGCGGTGAAATAAAACCTAAAAAGTAAGAAAGACACTCTCTCTCTCTCTCTCTCTCTCTCTCTCTCTCTCTCTCTCCCCGACACACATGACGCCCTTGATATTGTGAACAAAACGCATCAGGTAAACAAACAAGCGATGACAGCATCTGCGCTCATTTCACAACACGTCTCGATGCCTTTCTGCGGGCAAAATATTTGTTGAGTCATAAAGGTGATTGTAATTTGATAAACAATGTGCATTTAGCTCAGAGCTGTTGATCTGCTCTGCACACACACAGCACGAGGAGCACAAAGGGCCACAACACACACACACACACACACACACACTTTGTTCCCCTCCCAGTGTTTATAGGACGCGGCACCGGAGCCTGTTGAACTGTGGATAAATATTGTGTCGAATGAGAATAAAATGCTGCGGGGATGAAATCCAAGCAACACACCTGGAGTCCGGAGAGACGCAAATGGAGACGGGGAGAGAGTGGGAAAAGGCGGACGGAGAGATTGAGAGGTGTGTGTGTGTGTGAGCGGAGTGAACGAGGGGGTCCGAGCGCGTGCGGGGGTGTGCGTGCGTGCGTTTGTCCTCCTCCTGCATCCTCGGCCGCCTCCTCGCTTCAGTGTGTCATTTTTGCCTAAGTGGATGCACGCTTTCAAAGGGTGTTTGCGAACCTGGGTGTGTGTGTGTGTGTGTGTGTGTGTGTGTGTGGGGGGGGGGAGGGGAAGGGGCTGCAAAGACGGTAAAAAAAAAAAAAAAAAAAAAGGAAGGAAAACCTTTTTTTTTTTTTCATTTGTGTGCGAGCGGTGCCAGCTTCAGTGCCCTCAGCCATGGGCACAAAGAAGACAGTGACAAACCATTCATTTCCCTGACGAGCTGTCGCCTGCGGGAGGATAGGTGACTTCTCCCAAGGTTATTTATGGCATTGTTGATCTCTTCTCTCAGAGTTGGTCTTCTTTGTTGCCCACCCCCCTCCCTCCCCCTCCTGCTTCCTTACCATCCAGCATCCAGCAGCATCCCTCTCTATTCCTCACCATTTGTCTGTCCCCACATTTTCCCCTTGTGTTTTCATTGGCTAACTTTGATTGGTCAGATTTTCGGTGACTTAATAATGAGGGGGAGAGATGTGCAGGTGCATCAGGCTTGTTGAACCTTTTTGTCCTAAATCGAAAGTTAAACTCGGGCTTCTCTTGCGACCTCCGTGCAGGACCTGGGGCTGAGAAAGAGCCGCGAAGCTGAAAACACGCTGACACATTGCGGCTTTGGCAGGTCAGGGCTCTGCTGGAGCTCTTCTAAACACATCGGCGGATATATGAATGATTTCCAATTTTTATTTACTGGATAAAACGCTTTCACTCCCGGGCCAAAAAGTAAGGACTAAATATGTGTCACTCTCGGATTTTTTTTTGGCAGGTTAGAGCTGATTTGTTACTCTGATGCTCGGAAAAAAAAAAAAAAAAAAAAAAAAAAAAAACTGAAAGGCCCAAAAAGCTTCAGTCACAGTGACAGAACAAAGCCGATGTACAGTTTGGGCTAAAAACTGCACACGCTCGCTCTGTCCTGTGCTCTTCTTTATGCAGACGCGCACGCACACGCACGCAAAAGCATGGTCACACACTCCTTCGCACTCACACATACATGCACAATGCATTAGTAATGTGATTTAGCCGGCTTTGGCGAGCTCTGACGGGTACGCCACATGATTAAGAGCCAATATGCTGTTGCATACAGCCAAGCTAAAGATGTCTCTTTTTCAGAGCTGCTCCTATTTGCCTGCTCCTTAAGCCCCTCTTTGCATCTCCCTCTACATGTCTTTTAAGCACTTCTGAGGCATCTCCGAGGGAGAACTTTACACACACATCATCCGGGATCCCTCACTCAGACGTGGAAGCATATCAAATGTCAGTGAAATGGGGGAGCTCTGCGGTAATAAGGTGTTTTTAAGGTCCTTTCTGGGAGGCGAAACGCTGGAAAGTTTAAACTGGGTTCATCTTTTGGGGCTTTTTTTTTTTTTTTTTTTTTTTTTTTCTAAGTCAAGCACCCCCCCACCCGTTTCCTTAAGACCGATCATTATGTGCTTGTAATCAGCACTCTGCAGATGCCGGAGAAGTTTGGAGGCGTCCAGACCAAAGAGGGATTGCGAGAGGAGAAGCGACGGAGGTAAGAAGGCGCAGCGTGGATTCAGGCGGCTTGACCTCTCGGTGTGTGTGTCAGCAGAAAGGATTCTCGTGTGTTTACGCGCGTGTGTGTGTGTGCGAACACGCTGCACGTTCAGACGTCTAAAGAGCCGCTGAGCTGTTCATCCACACAACTTTCCATCTCCGCGGACTTCCTTCTCCCCTCCTTCCATCCAATCCCATCCCTCTGCGTTTTTTTTTTTTTTTTTTTCCCCCTCTGCTTCCCAACTTCCCTCTTTCGCTCCCATGTTGTCCTGCTGTTCGCTCGTGGCGAGGCAGGCGTCATCTCGTATACATGGCGTGGCGCACGATGTGGGACTGCGGTAATGCAAGCATCTGCTCAGGGCTTTTGTGCTCAAAAGATTCAATTAAAAAATAATTACCAAAAGATTAGTGGTAGTCCGGTACGACTGTACTGTTTGAATAGATGTTTCCTTTTCATCTGCTGTAATAATAGAATGCTTTTTTAATTAAAGAAAAAAAAAGAGCAGATGAAGAAAAGGGAGAGGAAGAAGAAGAAGAAGAAGAAGAAAAAGGCGGGCCCGCCTCAGTACACCCTGTCTGAAGACAAAGTTTGTTTGATGTGCAGCAAAATTAAATATTTTTTGATCTAACAAATTCATTTTCACACCCACTCCCCAGCCCCCCACCCCCCTCCCCATCCTCCCTCTTCCTTTTTTGTGGAGGAGATAAAGACAATTTAATTTAGATACCAACATGGGGAGGAGCAGCGGCAGCGCGCACACACACACACACACACACACACACACACACACACACACATTCCCTTGGTCAAGCCTGCTGAGGATTCACTACCACAACCAGTCAAACCACATCCAAGAGGGGGAGGTGGGGGGAGGGGGGGGGGGTGATGAGCAAATGGGAGGCTGCATAGTAACGTGATGGAGGTGAGTTGAGGGGATGGATGAGTGTAAAAACTGGCCTCTGCATCATGAGGACAAGGTCTAAAGAAACACTCGTGTGACCTCTGCGGGACGTAATTATCTGAATTTATTTGTCTTTCTTTATTCTCTGAGTTTCCACCGTGCCCTCGTTATCAGATGCTGCAGAAAAGGGCTTTGGAGCACTGCAGCGTATTCACCGAAGGGGCTTTTAAAACGTGAAAAACAGAGGTAATGATATAAATTCGGTATATTATTCAAGAAGACACGCTGAACTATTTCTGTAATCTGTGTTATAATCTGTTATTTCACTTCATGTGTATTTAGACTTGTATGTAGGTCACTCTATTACGGGTAATGACCCTTCACTTGTATCGAGTGCCTTTTCTTGTTTTTGGATGTCATTTGGTCATTTTTTTGTGCTTGTTTCATGACACTGTCCACCACTTATTCATCTGTTTATC
>JAOXYL010000039.1:2260209-2270535 GCA_028564955.1 Terapon puta | reverse complement strand
GGGGGGGGGGGGGGGGGGGGGGGGGGGGGGGGGGGGGGGGGGGGGGGAGGGGGGGGGGGGGGGGGGGGGGGGGGCATGAAACAGACAGGAGCGATTAAGCTCCTTTCTCTCTCTTCTTTCTCCCAAGCTGGATCTCTCTTTTTCTCCCGCTCAAGGTGGGGGGGGGAGCAGTTGCAGAACCATCCCGGAGAAAGAGCCACTTCATAAGCAGATGCCTGGCATACGATTGCAGCCGGGGGAGTGTGTGAATTCATTCTCCTCCTCTATAAATACACGCCGCGTCTCTGTATAGGTGCAAGCGCAAAATGTAATTAGGCAGTGAGGCAGAAAAGCGAGCTGCCTTTCTCTGTTTGCATATTTTGTCCACAAATAATGTACTACAAAGGCAAAGAGAGGAGAAATCTCTCTTGAATATTCATTTACAAAATAACGGTTTGCTGATAAGGCCAAGGTATGTGATAATCAATTAGCTAAATGTTCTACACAAACCTGGCAAGAAGGAATCGAGGCAATAATAATAAATGTGCACACACACACACACACACACACACACACGCCGTGTATCGGTGAAGGGGAATGACGACTTCAGCAGACTTCTGTGCTGAATATCCACACCACATTAGCCCAGATAAAATATCTCAAAGAACAAAAAGGCGGCAGGACGCGTGTTTCTAATGAGTTTGTTTGTTGCGAGCGTCGGTACGATAAGGGAGCGTTTGTTTTACACGGAGAAGCGTCTAAACGCACCTGTTGCCTGTGCGGCGTGCGTGGGATTAGGAATATTACAGGAGACGGTGGCGGTGGTTGCAGATGGAGCAGAGTGTCAGTTTGAGACCTGGCACGGCGCTGCAAGTCCATTTTGTTTTCACGAGCAACAAATTGAAATAGCAGAAAATCACAGTGATGGTTAAACGCTAAATGTTTCGGCCCCGCACTCGCTGGCCTTTGCTGACAGGCAGAACAAAAATCATCTCTGTAGGGCTGCGGCTGATGATTATTGTCATTATCGGTTTATCTGCCAGATCTTTTTGTCATTTATTAATTAAATGGCTGGTCAGTAAACAGCAGAAAATAATTAAAAAAGGTCCAGCGCGATTCCCAAAAGCTCAAGTGAGGTCTTCAGAGAACACGTTTTATCCAAAATCACAGGAACTTTCATTTGTGGTGCTAAATGTTGCAGCCTGACACTCTGCAGGCTTCACGGACGTGCAGAGTGAAAATCACTCTGAACTGAATCTAATGATTATTTTTATTAGCGATAACCAATCATTCCCTCCATTATATCATTTATTGTGTGGTGGGAGCAGAGTTAGAAAAATGCCTGTTACTGTTTCCATCAGCTCAGAGTGATGTCCTGTTCCTGTTTCATCAGATCAAGAGTCTGATCCCCCCAAAAAACGCATTCAGGAAATAAAAAATAAAAATGATAAACAGCCACATGCAGAAAACAAAGTTCAGCATTTTTGGTTTGAAAAAGAACATCTTAAATAATTAACCCATTACCTCATTAACTTTCTGTCTGAACAAATTTCAATGATTGTTTCAACTCCTGAACTGGATCACACAACCAAGTCATTTCCTGCTGAATTCCCCAAGTCTAATTGTACAGCATGTCTTCACGTAATTTAATTGTTCTACAGGCAGTGCTGCAGTATTATACATTACAGTTGTTTCCACTACACTGTGTATGCATGTGGAGCCATTACAATACATGTAATTAGGCCTTGTGTCTATTAATAACTGCTAACAAATGCTAGCGTAAGATATACAGTAAGCAGCTGGTGTTAATAAGAGGAGGAATAAATGTCACCGCCAAAGCTCTCCTGCCTCTCCTCGGGGCCCCCGTGGCCCTGCTGCCGTGCGGGGCGCGTCGTCCTCTGCTGGCCGCAGCCTAAATTACAGCTGACCCTGCCTCCTGCAGCCGACCTGGCAGGGAACAAAGAGGCAGCGCCGTGCCAAAGAGGCCTATCGCTTTCTGCTCCGGAGGGGAGGCGAGGGAGGGCGAGGAGGGAAGGTTTCCAGGGGGGACGCGGGGTTAAGGGGGGCTCCGCCGTATTGGAGCTAATACAGCTGTGCTCTGCGGTCGACTCCCAGCCGAACGGGGGCAAACCGTTTCAGCGCGTGTGTGTGTGTGTGTGCGGTAGGAGGGGTGAGGAGGTTGGGTGGGTGGCGGTTGTTGGCACCGAGGGGTGGGCTGGTAAGACATCTGTCATCCTATCATCAATGCTGTCACATCATAGAACAAATGGGCTGTGGGATTTTTTTTACAGCCCAAAAGCGAGGGATGGCACAAGGTACCGGTTAGCATGTGATCTACCGCTGCGCTTTTGTGCCGTTTTTTTTTTCAAGCGCCGGCCACTGCGCCTCACCCCATCAAAAGGGTGAGGGGGAAATGATGGGAAGCGGTTACAGAGCGAGGGGGCAAATGCGTGCGCGTCAAATCAGGGATGGAGATTAAAAAATCAACTCAGCATCGTGAAGCTGTTCTACATCTGAACGTCCTTGGCTGAGGCCCAAAGCCACGTTTAGGGGTCTGGAACGCCCGCTTCCGAGCCAGGACGAAGAGCGAGTGAAGGGAGAGTGGCATATTTAATTCCCCCACCCAGCCCCCCCACCTCATCGGTGCCGTCCCCTTTTTGTTTTTTGAAGCGGGCCGCCGCACCCGGGCAAGGTCTTCCATAATGACACCTTGACTGTGAAGAACTTCATCCACTCCGCCGCGCTATTCGGTGCCTGCGTGACAAGACGGCGGGCTTTGTTGCCAGGAGAGCGGAGGAGAGCTTTGAACTGCAGACTGACAGCGCAGGGGAAGCCGTTCCAGGCGTAAATGTAAATTACTATTACTTACACGTTTAACCCAGCACCTACAAACCCCCCCCACCACCACCACCCCCCCCCCAACACACACACCTCACCCCACCCTCTTCCTCGTTCACTGCCTTGCACTCGGTTATGGAAGGAGGCAGTGGTGGCGGTGGCGGTGGTGGTGGTGGGGGGGAACAATTCTGACTTCATGTTGCCCTCTTTTGGTGGCCGTCGGAAACTGCACCTCAGCATCCTCTCACCTCAGCAGCGTCTCAGCCCGCCGTCCCCCTTTATTGCAAACAAAAAAGGCCGAACGGCTCCGAGACGCCAAACATTAACGTCCGTAACGACCCCGTCTTTACGGTAAACGTGCGAGTACGCGTCCAATAAACCGCAGGAAGAACCCGCGTTAGGCCAAAGTGGATCAAATCTGGGCAAGGATTTGCAGAATTTCTCGAGGGCAAGACAAATTTGACATGCATGAAATTCAAGCCACCGGTAAGTACGACAAAGTGTGTGATGTGTTCTCACCACAACATTATAATCTCACAGACGCACACACACACATCTGAAGACTTTCTATTCGGTGTTTCCGTGAATCAGCCATGCATACGTACACCTACAAGCTTGTACAACATTTTAGCAGGATTACCATCGACGTGATGGCACCTTTTTTTTTTTTTTTTTTTACTGGTGAAACGTTGTCTCTCTCACTCGAAGATTTTACCCCCCGTTTACAGTATCCGTCTTTTCCCCTCACTCACTTCACACATCTCAGCCTTTTTTTTCCCCTCTCACCATCTCTTCTTTTCACCTTTTATTTAACCAGGTAAAAGACTTTAATTTTTTTTTTTTTTTTTACGAGAGACATGCTAAAAAGGCAGCGTCTGAATAGAGAAAACGACACAGACGACATGAGCTGTGCAACATGACGGCCACACGCAGCCAAAAGTGTATAAATCGCATCCAGTTAAGAAGGTGCACACTGAAACTACCTAATAAAGTAAAAAACAAGAGGAGAGATGAGATACGGCCACTCAGCAATAGTAAAGATAATCACTGTGGTGATGAAACGTAAAAGGTTTTAGACACTGAGCAGGTGTATTCGTGATGAGAGGAAAAAAAAAAAAAAGGGTTGCAGTAGAATTTATAGCGACGTCTCGGTGCTTTTTCTGTCACTCTGAAATTTTTGCAAATAAGACAGAAGATAAATCCCCGCCTCGTTTATCCGCACGCGATCCAGAGAGAAGAAAGAAAGAAAGAAAGAAAGCAGCGCGGCGCCGAGAGACAATCAGCGCCCGGGCGAACTAACAGGTGAAAACAGTGGAGATATCAAAGCTTAATAATTGGCCGCAGATTGGATTTTAAGTAAAGCACGACGCAGGAACGTGGATGGAGGCTGGCGTTCTGCTGTTGATCTTATTTTGCCCCTGCACGCTCCGAGCCGAGCACGCTGCCAGCGCCTGTCGTCAGGCAGAGCTCCAAGCCATTTCCCCTAGATGCATCTCCACTGAATCAATAAGGCCCTTGCAGCATATCATTAGACATAAGTATTATAATTACTTGTGTTATTAATTTTGCCTTAATACCGGGGATAATATGATATGTAATTCAACCCTGTTGAGGGAAGAGAAAATAAGATAATCACAAATGCATCTCTTATGAAAATCAATGTTGAAATGGATATTCCAATAATGCCAAACCCCTCTGTTTTTTTTCTCGTGCATACCGACCAATCATTTTTCGCACTCATCTGGAAAAAAATATATAAATATGTCCGACATATTTCACATGGGCGCCCCTGTCCGAGGCAAAACAATATGGATTTGTGTTGCCTCGCAAACAATTTTAATAAAAAGCTATTGATTAGGGATCGAGCGGCTAGCCTGTGGGCGCGGAGCAGCAGACCCCAGTGGGTCCAGATCATTAATGTCCTCAACTGCTGGCTTCACTGGCGCAAATTTGTTCAATAAGGGTCTGGCACGCATGCTTCGGGGTTTGATTTTGATACAGCCACATCAAACTGTTTGTGGCTGCTCCACAGGCCGCAAACATAATACACACTGGCTTCAAACGGGATGGAAGAGTGTGTTTTCCTTCGTCGTTGAGCGTTAGAGAGAATTCCAATTAATAAACAGTGCATATGATTTCAGAGAGTGAAATTATTAATGAGCCTGAACACACTTAGCGTTACTCCTGCTCAGCCCAAGGGCTCGTGGCAAACATCACCTGGAGACAGGTGCAGAGAAAGAGCCCCAAACCACAGCAATCTATCTGCTTACACACACACACACACACACACACACACACACGCCGTACATGTTGTCATCAACAGACATCCTCCTGACAGGAAAAAAAAAAAGAGCAAAACACACTCTCACATCCTCTGCTTTATGTCAAAGCTCACCAAATTTTTAAATATCTACATGCAGGCAGAGACACACTCACATATACGTTTTTCGAGCAGGTATCAAAGCCTCGGCGCAGCCAGACAGTTTTAATTACCAGGTACTTTCCTTATGCTTACGATTTCAATTTCTCCCCGCAAAGCTGGTAATGATATTCAAAACGCCTGCTGGCAACTCCGACTCCTTATTCTCCCCTGTCTTTCCTTTCCACTAAGATGTGAATACCCCAGTTTATAGGCTTATTTGTCCTCCAGTCACTTTGTAAAATCTTTATTCCGCCGAAGATATCTTTTTAAATGCGAGCCTCGCTGGAAGGAATGGCAATAAAGGTTTTGGGGAGGGGGGAGAGAGATCAATGCAGAATGTATTAGCCTGCACTACAGAGACCAAATTCAATAATAAAAGCATTGATCCTCTAAAGTGAAGCTTATTCTGGGCCGGCATGGTAAAGGAGTACGGTCCATTCCAATGCTGCACGGGCCAGATGGAGAATCACAGCAGGCTATCTCACCCTCCCCCAAAATATTCACATTGTATTTCAAACCCGTATTAGATTCTGTCGCGCAATTACTGAGGGATTCTTGTTGAAATGCATGCATTATGGAGGAGCATGTCCAATAATACAGCATATGGAATAACATATTCAGTTGGCACTACTTAAGCTTTGCCAAGTACAAAAGAGGGTGAGAAAAAAGAGAACAGAAGGACGTGTAGAGAGGAGAGTGAAGTTAAAGGAGGCGGTGCGTGTTTTTTTTGGAGAATATGTGGAATTGATAAAGGCCATTTTGATTTTTTAAGTTTAGGTAACAGAGAGAGAGATTACAGATACGGCGCGTGTCGTGAAAAATGAGCCTCGGCTGTCGCGTCGTTTAATTTCTTGTTTTCAAAACGGCTAATATTCCCCGATTTCCATTAGTCACCGGACACATCGGATCCCAGCAGTGTCTCTGTACACAGCCGTCGGTAGTAAAGCGCCAGCAGTAATCAAGCGTGAGGGCTGGATATATAACAAGCACACTTCACAGTATGCCTAACAAGCGCACTTCACACACTAATCAGCTCAAGTGGACTTGCGTTGCATCCGCATCCTTGCATTTGGTCTGTGCCTGGTGGAGACAAGCCTTGGCTTAAATTCTGAAACGATCCGGACAGTACCTGCAGATGAGGCTGTCAGCGATTTGCCCGGGGTAAGAGGGGGGGGTCAGGGGTAATCTGAGGGAAACGCCACAGAATAATAAACACAATGCAGAGTTATAAATGATCTTAATAGTAAGACTGCAGCTATGAGTCAATTTATTGTTTAATTTATGAAATGTTGGAGGAAAAAAAAGATGAAAAAGGTTCCTCACAAGCTCTCAAAGCCCAAGGTGATGTTTCCAAATCCAAATATTCATTTTAATACACTGTTGTTTTTGGCAGACTGAAAAAAATGACCAATCAGAATCCACTAATTGTTCCAGCTTTACTCCAGAGTTTGTAAAAACCTGAAGATAATCCTGTGAAGTTCAAACGAGCCTGAGATGATTCCATAAATAGAGTTTCTGAAATAGAGATTTTACTCCGTGTCCAAATTTGGATCCAGCTTTGAAGGAAATGTCTCACACTGTGTGATTTTGTGTTGTTTTCCGCCACAGTAAATATAATTTAACATTTTGCACATAAAGTTCGATATAATAAAAGTCAGTAGAGAAAAAATATCGGCATCAGCCTGCACCGGTCTCCTGCTAACATACAGCCAGACACACACGCAGTGACCCCCAGTTCTACCTCCACCCATGGAGGGGTGGAGTGAGGGGGGTGACAGGACAGACACCCGCCTCCTGTAATCCCATCAACTCATGTCAGACAGCGGTCTGGATACAAGCCTATCTGGGAGGCCTGTAATCCACGGCTAAGACTTCACACACCGCACTCCCACTTATCTGGAAACACACACGCACACACGCGCGCACACACTCGTAAACATACTTGGAGAGAAAAGTGATAGTTGGTGGCAGCTTCACTCAATCTGTCCCCGTAGGAAGACATGATATTCTACTGTAACGTATGTGAGGGAGGGATCAGCATAAACATGGAAATGTTGTCATGTCAGCGCGTGTGCCAGGTAACAAACACGCTTCGTGGTTTCAGCTCACGCCAAACACACACACACGCACACACACCATGCATTAGATAGGATTTAAAAAGGAGTTGAAATGATCCTAAAAATAGAAAGTTGTGATGTGGATGGTATGTGTAGTAAATGCTAAAAAAAGAAAAATGTCATTTTCACTGTCTGCATATATCTGTCACTCCTTTATGCACTGTAGCAGGCAGGCAGAGAGGAAAGAAGAAAGAACTATTTTATGTACACACCTAGGACTCTGAAAGGACTTGGAGTGCATTTTTCACCCAGACAATATATATAAAGTGCATGTGTGTCTGCCTGTGAACGATTTTTGACAAATGTGCTGACAAATCACAGATCTAAAAATGAAAAAACTAAAATAGAGGATGCCTTGTCTGTGAAAAACACAGACGGCTGGCTGGTGGAAATTCATTTCTCGAAGTAAAAATGAGAATAAAAAGCTGCAAAAAGGAATAAATAATTAAATAAAATGTAAAATGTGCTGTTGTAAATCATAGAAAATTATTCAGGTTGAATCTAAAAAAAAACCAACAAACAAAACAAAACACGGAAAAATAAATAAATAACTCAAATAAAGAAATGAAATGCATATTCAAAATGGTGTTGAAAAAGGACAAAACACAGGATAATCTGCAACTGGGCATGCACAAAATTCCTGAACGTCTTCAACACATTTTGCTGTCAAGCCATTCAATCAATCACCGGCCGGGGGAACAATGTGTCCCATTATCATTCAGATACATGCAAAACGCCACAAAGGGGAAAAAAAAAAGGACGAGAGAGAGAGATAAAAAGGCACGTCGGACAAGGCACCCCTGCTCATGTCTTGCTTCAAAGAGAGAAAGAGAGAGAGGGGGGAGAGAGAGAGAGAGAGAGAGAGAGAGAGAGAGAGACGCAGGGTGCAGGACCCACACGGTGTAGTTCCAGCCAATTGCATTCCAGAGAAGTGACCATGGCCAGTGATAAACAAAGCACCATAGATCATTCCTCTCGGAGACGGAGCCTGGCGCTGGAGGCAGCGGAAGGGAGAGCGGTCAGACAGAGAGAGGGAGGGAGGGAGAGAGAGAGAGAGGGAGAGAGAGAAGGAGACAGAGACAGAAGACGACAGAGAGCTCACCGCCTATATGCATCTGCCCCTCCGCTCTCCTCTGATGCTATATTTTGACGCCCTTTTTGCAACTGGAATGCCATTAGAGCCGGCCGTGCTGCACGCCCGCAGATTTGCTCTCCATGACAAGAACAAGAGAGCGAGCCAAAGAGAAAGGCAGAGAGAGAAAGAGGGAGGGAAGAGAGCTGCTGCTGCTGCTGCTGCCGCCGCCGCCGCCGCCGCTGCTGCTGCTTCCTTCTCCCACTGCCTCTGTGCCGATACAGCCTATTCAAAAAAAAAAAAAAGAAAAAGAAAAGAACTAAACAAAATAAGCCTTAAATTGTTCCCATCTCCCTAAGAGAACAAAAAAAGGCATTCAACACTTACCCACTCCCAGACTCAGACTCAGTGTTCATTTGAGCCCAGTGTGCGTCACAACAGAAACCTCAGATATTCCTCCAAAACAGATGTGCAAAGAGGAGCAGTGAGGTTCCCCCTCTTTTGTTTGCGAGCCTGCCTGGCTAGGTTTCTCTATTTGCATCAGCCGGGCTTTTTTTTTTTTTTTTTTTTTTTACAGCTTTGAAGCAGGTGGATGACAAAAACATCAATCTCTCCAGGCACATTGTGTGGCATGCTCGCTTTGACACACTCCCCTCACCAGCCCCATACAGTATAATCACACATTCCTATTCTCCGCTGGCGGCTCGGGCGGAATGAATATGGGCTCAAAAGGAAGCTGAAGGACAAGTGTGCATCGTTGGAGTGCGCTTTTGTTGTGATCATGTTTTGATTGGATTAGAATGGGAATTTGCTGTATCTCCAGAGCTCCATTCGCCATACCGTGTGCTGAGGTGGTTTTGTGCACACCGGTTGATGGCGGACGGATGCAAGTTAGCGGCAGACAATGAGGACGAGAAGGTGCCCGTGTGATTGTCTTTCTTTAAATAACTTCATGGCATTGATGGTGGGGTTTTTTTTGCATATACAATGGTTTTTCTCCCAATTAGAAAATAAATGAAGTCACGCAGTGTGAGACTTTAAAATCAAGACCAAACGTGGGTGACGTTTGAGTCAAACCTGAGTCAAAACAGGCTCAAAGCTGCACTAATCAGTATTTAGATCAACAGTGGAAAACGATGTGAGTGAACTCTGTGGCTCTCCTCAGCTCTACGGAGGGTTTTAATATCTCTCAGCTCCTAGTTTTTGCTGTAGCTCTCTCAGCCTCGCTCTTTCACTTCACCCTCAGCAGCCTCATTTTTGGCCGTAGCAGACGACCAGTTTGAGCGACACAGCTCTGATGAAGCCGCCGCACACTTCCAAACGCAGGACGGACAAAGTTAAAGACCAGCCGGTGGACACGGCGGAGCACTTTGCATCGTTCCCATCCCGTCTGGCTTTAAACTGATGGAACATTTTCCCAGTTGTGCCACCACTTGAGATGTGACCATAGCAACCACATCAACACAGTCCTGGCACAACATCGGCTTTGAAGGTCAGCGATCAGTCTGTACCAATATACAGTGTTCCTGACAATAGTTATATAAATCTGATATATTAATTAACTTATGTACTAAACTAAATCCCACTGTTACATTATGAGGTTAGAGGAGGAGAGCACCAACCCGGGCTGTGTAACGAGGCAGCCTGCAGACTGTTTTTGGTGGAAGACTGTGGTGCTGCTGCAGGTAACCACAAATACCTTTACTGTTAGTTTCAGTGGGAGACACTCAGTCACTTTGATTTAAAAAATCTGAAGTGTGATAGGAACAATAAGCAAAGCCAACTGGATGTTTAGATGCTAGAAAGTGTCTTTTTGTTGTTCTTTAGGGATGTTCTTGCATGTACACTGATGAACATCTGGTACTGGATCAAGAATGAAGGGTTAGCGGCCGGTTTGG
>JAOXYL010000039.1:2155357-2168075 GCA_028564955.1 Terapon puta | reverse complement strand
GAAAGAGACAACAGGGGAAGAGGGGGACAGAGTTTATCTGAGTGAAGAGAAAGGAAAAGAAAGGATAGGGAGGGACACGGATGAGGATGAGTGTTTTTTTAGTTTTTTTAATTTAATTAGATACAAATACAGAAGTATTGAGGATGAGATATGTCAGCAGCCACTTAATTAAAGAGGTATTTATACTTATCTTGAGCAAGAAATCACTCCATACACTCACTACGTACAGATTTGAATATGCCCCAGATATGGATGGGCGTCAAAATACACATGATGGCATGGCAACAGATCACATCTGGGGGATGAGCCGTGATTTTCTCTAGATCTAAATGCATAAACATTACATTTATTATCATTAATCAGATTCATACCAGCTGAATCATTTGTGATTCATTGCAATCAGCGCCATTAAACTGCCACTGGAAATGCTTACATTTAATATTTACATGTCTTTTATTGCCAAAATACATTATCCAAAAACAAATGAATGGATTAAGAGATCAGGATTTCTTTCTTTAGGACCGCTCTTAGTAATTACCTGTATCTAATCTGGCGGTGTGCAAGAGCCCCTGTGTCCAAAAACTCTGAAGAACTAGAACCAAATGTCCAGTTTATGATAGGAGAGACCAGTGGCCTGATGAATATTCCAGAAAATAGCCAGGATGTTCACAACACACAGCAATGTGATCTAAAGAACAAAGGGGTGGACAGTACTACCATTACTATTACAAAGCTACTTAGAAATGTTAAATGTGTGAAATGTTATGTCAATGTGCTCATTTTGATGCACAGACCGAAGTAGAACCAACAGAGTTCAGACTGAACCTACACTAACAGGGAACATTTTGAAAATGCACTTTAATCAGTGAATTGCCTATAGCGTGCAATGAGACTAAATGTAGGTCACAATCTTTCATCCCTCCACAGGATATTTGTGTGCGAGACTTTATTCATTCATTAGAAGGACAGTTGAACAAAGGAAACAGCAGAACTAGAAATTTGAACATGGGAGGAGGAATTATTTCACACCACTGGAATAAAATCATCTGTACGATGGCACCGTCAGGACTGTTCATGCCTGAGAAAGAAGGAACCTCATCAGAGAGAAAGGACGGACACCGGCTCGATGTGCTCTGTGTGAACGAGCTGCACATGAGAACATCCAGTGTTCAGAAAGACACCAACACAAGAGAAGGTGCTCAATTCTCTGTCTATTTCTATGTAGCACTAACACCTATTACTAACAACTACCAGTATTATTAACACTGCAGTTCAAATTTAACAGTCTTTCTAATAGCTGGAATTAAGCTAACCCTTATAGTTCACAATAATAAGTAATATTTGATTATTGACATATATTTTAATACCTCTTTTAATACTTTAATAATAAAGTGTGAAAATATTGTCTCTTTAACTCTTTAAAGACTGTCTCTCAGAAATAATCGCATTACCAAAAACCCCATCTTCTGCCAGAGCACTGCTCATACTTGTGAACTGTGTGATGTAATATACTAAGAAAAAATACCATTTTGTTGACAGATGCTCGTGATATGAGGCAGTGTGTTATGGATAGTGAGCAGGTTTCTCTGCTGTCTGATGACAGCAGAAGAAGAGGCAGCTGATAATAATTAAACAAAACCACCATCTCTCATAATCGCAGTGAATTGTGGTAGCATGTTGGAGTTTTTTGAGCAACAGCGTCTAATGCTTTCAACGGTTAATTTAGCTTGGCTGAGTGTGAAGTCTGCACAAGGTGACTTCACTGTGGAACGTGTACTGATAAAGTGAATACTCAGTCCCTTTGAACCTCCCTCATAACATACCATACGTGTGCTGCCATGTTACCCCCCCACCCCACCCACACACACACACACACACACACACATATACACACACACCATGTAAGACACAGTACAAATCCTCTGTTACTTGCATGATATTGCAATGCCCTCTACAGGAAAAAGAGAAGTAACAGCCTGCCTGCATTGCTGAAATCCATTGCATGCCTGCTCATATGCTTTTTTATTTTTTTTTTATATCTGCTACAGATCAGGGAAGCTGCCACTGTACTGGAATACAAGAAAACACTATCCTTTGTTACAAGGGTTCTCTGCTCTAAAAATATTCAGTTACTTCAATGTCCAGTATGGTCAGAAAGTTTAACTTAATCCATTTTTGAGGCGTACTTTTAAAGCACTTTTTGTTGACTTTATAACACTGACATCACCCCAATGATTGACTCTGACATCTTAACCCGAGAAGAGACTTGTTAGAATGGATGAGACATCATTTGCTTCAAAGCTTTTACCTTGAGGCAAGAAAATGTATTTTTAAAATAACCCATCACTTGAGTTTCTGCCTCTAAGTGGTAAATGCAAGACCTTTATACGAGGCTTGAGATGGAAATTATTTGCTAAACACATGCTGCCTCTGCTTTCAAATGATGCACTTGAAGGTACAGAGCATTTCAGGAAATGCCGCTTTTGTGTTGAAGTGTTGTGAAATCTGTGTGAGCGTGTGCCTTGTTAAAGGATAACCTTCTCTCCTCGCCTTTCTTCTCCTGTGCATTAGGCGCCGTCTGTGTGTCGGGGGAACGCGGGCTGTGCGTGTGACCGTGATAGCGTGTCAGACTGAATTAGCCTCTGCGTGGCGTCCGCCTGGCACACGCCACTGCCTGCCCTCTGTCCACCACCTCGCATATGTGCCCAAGATTAGAATTAATAACCAGCGCTGCCAATCATGCTTTAATCACAATAACTCTGCATTTAGGAGACACCGGGAGGTCATCTGGGCCTCAGGATGGCCAATCTGGAAGAGCTAATAAGGCGACTTTGCTGGAGTGTGTGTGTCTGTGTGCGTCCCTGATGGACTCATTTTCAGTGTTGGTGGCGGCAGCTGCTCAGGTGAGCCACAGCGACTGACAGGAGGACTACAGGATGGAAAAAAAATGCAGGACAACATAGCAACCGCTAGGAAATACATACAAGATACGATAGGTTAGTCCCGAAGCAAATGGGCGCCATAAACAATGGTGTGCAGTTTTTTTGTGGGCAAGTTGTGTTAAGTCAACTCAGGTTTTTTATACCTCAACATCACACACAAATGTGCTTTATTATATGACAACCTCTATCCTTAGACCCTTAAACCCAACAAGAAAAGAACTGTAGAAACCTCAGGGATGCAGAGGGATCTCTAAACAGACTTAACCTGAGCCACCTGAGCTCCTCTCCACCACGAAGACCTGAGAAGAAGGCAGACTGCAGACCACACACACACGTAAGAGCAAAGAACAAACACACAGAGGGAGAAAGAGAGAGACAAGGGCACCGCGCACACACACAAAGTGAGAGACAAGAGGAGAGGCTGAACCTCCTGGAGGACAAAGATCCAGAATCAAACATCTGGAATGAGGCACCGACTGCCAGGGGAGACGGAGGAGTCCCAGGACGAGCGGTGATCCACACAGAGAGGCTGAGTGAAAAGAGAGGACAAGGGAGAGAAACTATGGAGGGGGTGAGAGAAGAATGAGAGAGGTAGAAACACTGTGAGGGTGAAGGACAAATGACATCACTGACTTTTCCTTTTTAAAAAAATCCAGTGTCCTGGCTATGCTGAACCTCAAACTAGTGATGGTTTGTGCCTGGGTTTCTTCTTTCTCCCTATATGATAACACGCCCTCACCATCACTAGTTCACATTGTTTAAGCCTGTCAGTGGATGTAGAAGAGGCCTACAGGACTAGATGGGGATAACGAGGGTCTCATATAGGATGTCTCTATAAATGTGCTCAGTGAAACAGAATGAGGACCACCAAGACCAAGCATCAAGGACAGATATTTCAGAAAACGTCATACGCTGTGTAAAATGTCATTACTGGCAAACTAATCTCACTGAATTTACATATCAATAATAACTACATAATCATTTTTAAAAAGGCATCTTATCATATCGTTTATTTATGCAATGCTTTACATTTCTCCTCTGTACTCTCCTTACAGTGGTTTAGAATTTAGTTCTAGAAATAAATGACTGTGCAGATTGGCATGCTTATTTAAACACATCACTGAGAGCTTCCAGTCTGAGCGGGGCTACGTCGCCATTAAGTACTCTAGAAGCAGCTATTTAATGTGAAGACCTCAAATCCTTGCACCAGGTGTGGTATTTCGACTTTACACCGGCTAAAAATGTCTAAAAACCTCTGAAAAGCGTCTGACTCAAGAGGCTAGCACTACACCTGTTGCCACTGCACCTGGCCCAGGTGGAAACGAGGCTGTCCTTAAAGCAATCGCTGAGCTGAGGACTGAACTGCTCACCAACGCGGAGACACAATCTGCTGAAATTCTGAACCAGGTTGACCAACTAAAAACTGAAATTAAACTTGCTAACGACAATGCTAACACCAAAAGTAAAGCTCTGGACAAACGGGTGGTCAGCGTAGAGTCCGCAGCCAGCAGCCTTCTGATGGCCTCTCTGGAGCGGGACGTGGCTAACGTGTGGTGAAAGCTTGCCATTCAGAAAGCACGACATGAGGACCTGGAAGCCCACTTGTGGAGCAATAACCTAAGCACAGGACGGTAAGCTCCAAGGAGACGCTCAGCCTCGATAAGTCCTGTTTATTGGACCGGACACATCACACGTTGAGACCTGGGGTAATTTAGAAATGATGTGTACGCACAAAAGAAGGCGTACCCCGGTTTCTACGCAACTTTTGTGATTTATAAAAAACAAACTTGGTGGAGAACATGCGGTCCTCCACGGACACTCTGACCCATGCGTACGCACATAATGTGGAGAAATGAGAAACTGCGACTCCCTCGGCAGAAGGATGAAACACAGAAACGATGTGAAACTGCTCCTGTTATGTAGAGGAAACTGAAATATTCTCTGTCACGTATCGTATATGAAGAGTTCATTTATTAAACAATAAAACCCATTTTACACTGAAAAAAACATCACTAAAAACAGGATTTAGGATCATAAATACAAACAGCAATATCTGTTAATGCAAAGTCACCCCTCAGATATGCTGTCATTATTAAACAAGACTTGTGTATTTTATTGTAATAACTAAGGGGAACAGGAGGACCAATTATGTTTAAACGAATGCCGTTTTCTATTCCTCACTTAAGGCAGATCCGAGTGGTCATATATTATCATATAGGCCTATTGTGTTTAATAGCATGGCTTCATTTATTATTATTATTAATATTATTATTATTATTATTATTATTATTATTATTATTTTGCAGAACAGTTTTTTGTTTACGCTCATGGAAATACTCACACCAGTAGCTTTTCAGATATAATAAAATGGGTGGGTATAAAAAGGCACATAATCACAGTGCGTAATGACGCACAATGGCTGATTTGGCACTGCAGGAAAACTGCGGAGTGAACAAGTCTCCAGAGACCACCAAGATCTCCTGGCCAATGACGACGAGAGGCTCATGAGCAGGTTCTGACTCCCACGAGCTGTCCTCCTGGACCTCTGCACTGTATTGAGCCCAGCTTTACAGAGAAGAACCCGCAGAAATTCCTTCCTTCATATTGCGACAAAGCAGTGTTGGGCGCAGACTTAAGGCTGGGGCTGTGCGTGACGGCTGGCTTCTAGGTATGGATGATATAGAAATACTAAAATTGCCTTTTTTCTCCATTGTCTAACCCATTTTAAACCTTGCAGGTGATAGTGGCTATCCCCTTAAAAGGTAGCTTCTCACCCCTTTCCCAAACCCACAAACCGTTGAGGAGAGGACCTACGACACGCACAGTGGTGGAGCGCACTATGGCGTTGCCTCGATGCCACCGGAGGGAAGCTCTCCTACAGGCCTGAGAAGGTGTGCCAAATTGTGAGGGACTGTGCGGTCCTTCATAATCTGGCACAGCTCAAAAATTTAGCTGTACCCACTGAGGCTGATGGTCCCGTTGGCCCTGACCCCGATCCCGAAACCCTGTGAATTTGAGCCCAATGCTGCTGCTGTGTGCCAGCGTCTGAATGTGATGCAGCGCATGTGAAAAAAAACCCCACAAGGTATGGAAACAAATGCTAGTTATTAAGTTCTTTTAATGTGGTGTTAATGTTTTATTTCTCCTAGTTCATTTGCGACCTCCTTTATGGCCTCGATTGTGTTCCTCTGCATTTGAAGCACTGTCTCTGTGAGGACACGGCCGCTGCTGGGAGGCTGAGTTCCACGAGGTGCGGTGAAGACGCCGGACACACTTGGCTCATCAGCTGCTGGAGGATGACCAACGCCACTGGAACACTCTGCAGCTAGAAAATAATGAATAAAAAAGCACACTTGTGATTTTTTTTTTGTATACTTTATTAATCCTTCTTGGGGAAATTGCTAGGTTTTCAATTGTGATGATGTCAATTGTTTTTTTTTTTAAATACAAGCGTAATTAGGATGAATACATTTAGTTTACTCAATTAATCAGGGGAATAAAGATAAGTTACCTGAATCATCCAGTGCCTCATGCGCATCTGTGTCCCCCTCTGCCTCTGTCACCACACCAGTCAACAGGGATTCCCCGATGATGCCAGCGAGTTTCTCATCCAATGGTGTGTCCCCCTTCCGTGGCACAGACACTCTGCCTGTGGGACGCCAGGCGCTTTTTGGCGTCCATTTTGATGTCGGACCACTTTTTTTTTTCACCTCAGCCACAGTCCGAGCCTCTGAGGCTGTGGCATTGACAGCGTCTACCACCTGCTGCCACTCTGATGCCTTTTTTGCATTTGAAATGTGTCATTTTGTGTCCACCAAACAAAACGTGCTTTCTGGTGTCGACCTCCCCAACAAGTACCTCGATTTCACAATGTGTGAAATTTCATTTTTTTTCATTTCGAGGTGGTGATTTATAAAGGGAATCTGGCGTAGGACGTGCATGCACAGACTTTTATAAATCACTATATTTTTGTTTGTATGCACGTTCTGTGTTTCATTCGTACGGCACAGTTTTATAAATGAGGCCCCTGGTGATAGTGACCCACCAAGTGCCTTCAAACTGACTGACACAGACAAACACACAAAAAGGAAATCTATTTCCTCCATTCACAGCTCCTCTCTGACTCCGACAGGATGGCAGAGCCACCAGGTGAGGTCATGGGGGTCTCCACGGAGGCCGGACAGGGAATCCCCATGCCGCTTCATTCACAGTGTTTCTCACTCTCCTTTAAACTTTGGCTTGTGGCGTTGATCTGAACCTGGATTGGTCATTGACACAGAGACAGACAACCACTCACACTCACATTCACACCTAAGGGCAATTAACCTAACCTGCATGTCTTTGGATTGTGGAAGGAAGCTGGAGTACCCAGAGAGCACAGGGAGAACATACAATCTCCACACAGAAGGGCCTGTCTCAATCGGGGATTGAACCCAGAACTGATCCTATTCATGTAAATATATACATACATACATACATACATACATTCTCTTCTTAGGGCAGCACAGGGTTCTAATCTGGGCATGGAGTGGAGGAAGGAGAGATGCACTGGACCATGTTGATCAATGGATCGGAGATACGCGACCGATCCACAGGCCTCTTCAGAGGCGTCACAAAATATGTGTACCTCCCTATGAAGACTGCAGAAGCTCCTGGGGCAGAAGTGGTGCTTGTCCCAAAGGTGCTGGACCAGTATCAATCTGAATTAATTTGAGAATAAATTTGACATACTCACTGTCCATATCATTCAAAATGAAAGGGAGTATTTTCAAAAGTATTAACATTTGTCCACATGACTGTTTTATATTATTGTCATTAGCAGCTAAAGTGCTGACACTAATAGTATATCTAGAGGTGAGTAAAGAAAATGTATAATAGCCGAGTTAATCTTATATTCAATATTCCCTAAAGTGTAAGAAAACATCAATAATTTATTTGCAGAGGCATGGGGGCCTTTTCATCGGTGTACAATAGTATTTGCAATGCATTTGGCCTTTGAGAATATAAGGGGCTCCATAAAAGGGCTCCATCAGTAAAATCATACAAGAATCCCTCTCTACTTCTTTGTGGTACAGTGGTCAACATCGTGAAGATTCTAGAATTGGTCAGTAACTGCTTAAGACTTTGAATGAGTGGTACATAGTAAAAACTTTTGTTTCTTAAGGCCATGACCCTTGAAGGACCCAACAAATCCTCTGGGTTGACTGGATTGAAGTCAACCCAGTCAGTTCTTGGATGCTTTTATTCTGTCCATATGCTGTGGTTGAGAAAGGATCCATGAATGTATCAAATGTAGCCAAAGCCTTATCTTGGAGTTGAGCAGTTGTCTCTGGATTCTCACCCTTCTGATTCTCTCCCTTAGCGTGTCAAGGAGAGCAGCATAGTACTGTTGCACCCCCGAGATGACACTGTTGACAGTCCTCTGTGAAAATATATATTTTTTAAAAATCATATTTATATATATATATTTGAAATATAGAAATGAATCATTACAGTAATTATGTTTTTTTAAAAAAACATTGTATCAAGGAATTATTATATGATATCAATAGTACCATTAAACCATTTGTCCATCAAGACAAATTTACCTGTAACAAGTGGCACTGTTCCCGGACACTGATGGCGAATGCCGCTGCAGATCTAGCAATATCAGGTCTGGCTCTGGATGTCACAGCAACAGCCTCCTCCTTCAGAAAGTGATAAAAGTAAGAGTAGATAGACACAATCAGGGTTGATTTGAATTGTTTGAATTTTGTTTTTTTCTTACAGTGAAAAGGGTTTTTTTCAAGATGATAAATTAGACTACAACAAACAATGAGTGTGTAAAATTGACTCAGACAGCAGTGTTATTATTCAGCAAGTAAGTACCCAGCTCTAATTACCAAGGTAACCTTAACTTTACTGGGTACTACTTTGTTTACAACTAAAAACTAAATGAATAACTAAAGCACATACTATGAGAAGAGTCCATGAAAAAATGTTTCCACACAGTATATGTTTATTGCCCTCTGTATAACGTTACAATAGTTGAAAACATTTTGTCCCATTTCTCCTTATGGAGAAAAACCTGCCATAATGCAGGACGGACAAATTGATGAGGTCACTGGTCTTGGACCTGAGCATCTTTCTATCATCTATACCCAAGGTAAGTGTCAAGTTCGTTCAATCATGTGCGTTTAATTTATTAAACTGGACATGTGTTGGGAGTCTTATTGTCTGTTTTGACGTGAATAATGTTGTGTTACGGAGGTAACTTAGCATTCACTGGAGACAATTACTGTATATGAAAGACAAAGTGTGTCATAGAGCCTACTCCTGATTAACGCGAGCACTCCCGGTATGGATTCAAGGAAGCCACGCTTTGAATACACCATTATATGTGGGAAATAAAATAAAATAAAATAAAACACTTTACACAAGTCAGCATAACACAGAGAGCAAATTCACTGGCGTGATAGGCCCTCAGAGGTCAAAACGAATGGAACTGTGGAAACTTACAGATTCAAGGCGGCCGACAGCGTCAGGCTGCTGTGACGGTTCAGGTAGAGAGGCACCAGGTGGGACAGCCACAGTGCTGTCCACCTGCAGGGGTGCTACAGCCGCCAAAAACGGACACACCAAATTTCCTGTCCCAAAGAGCGAGATGAAGGCGTCGCACTCCATCCACTTGGTGGGCATCCAGTCCGAAAATACTGAAGGTGCGTCCGTTTAATGTGGCGAAAGAAAGAGTTGAAAACTCTAAAGTCCTGTTCACATCCATCAATACCACAGTAAACCCAAAAATTGGGGCTGCGACTGTGGCTTGCATTAATGTGACTTAGTAGGACTTTAAAACTTAGAGCAACAAAGACGAAACATATCATACACCTCCACGCTCCCATGATGCCAAACTGTCAAACTGATCCACGAGGGGGCCGGTGTGGCTGCAGGTTTTTGTTCCAACCAAGGAGGACCACACCTGATGTGACTTCAATCACAACACACTTCTTCAGAGTTCAGTTGATTGAAGTCACATCAGGTGTGGTCCTGCTTGGTTGGAACAAAAACCTGCAGCCACACTGGCCCTTTCATGGATCAGTTTGACACCCCTTTGCGCCAGGTTTGCGCTTCGATATTGTTGTCGCGCTGGCTGATGACCCTGAGGTGGATGGGGGAGGGGGCACTCATGCTATCATTTGTATTTATTACTTTAACACAAAATTTATCCGATTATATGTTATTTCATTAATTTTAAGATGGCAAATGTTTTCTGTTAAAAATCTTTTATGAACAAGCTAATGTTTACATCCTCAGTTCAAGTCCTCCAACCGTCCCACCTCAATGACGTCAAGGTCAGTAAACTTAATTGGAATTTTAATATTACACGCCAAAATCATATTTTAGAGCAGATTGTTGGTGTGACGGTTACCGTTTCAGTTGTCTTCCACCGGGGTACTTGCTTAGCAAGCTAGCTGGTGTTAGCTCATGTGCACTTTTGCATGCTAATTAACGAGCTCTGTTTGGCTGTGTTTTTGCTAGGTAGCCTACCACCTGTTAGGCCTAATTTTTCGGGGAGCCCATTAATTCAGAATGGATATTTTTGACGATGCCGCAAAACCTTTAATTATATCATTCATTCATTCATTCACTAATGAAACATTAAAAATATACCACCTGGCATCAGCTTGTATCAGGTTTGAATCCATCCTAAATTCCTACATCAGTTTAACATGTTCCCCCCTACCCTATTGTAAAGTAATTCATGTTTATTTCTTACAATCTGATAATAATGAGTATGAGTTTTTAAACGTGAATTTAAATTTAAGAGTGCTCAAGTCATTGGTTGCAACCTGATAATTTAATTTAAAAAATAATCATATACTTTTCAGAACATTTCTGTTTCAGTCAGGCGAAGACCCCACCCTGTACCTGGAGAAGCGTCCTCTCTCCTCCCCAGTTCTGCTTTTTGATGGATCAACCACCATTGTGGCTGTTGGTAATATACCTGTGACCACCCTTCCACAGGAAGATTTCTCAGAAGGGATGTTGGTGCTAATGGCATACTACTACGCATTGCATTTAACATACCCTAAATGTGTTGCAACACTCCTCTGTTATTCAAACAGAGGTCAATGGTGACACAATCCACGATCAAGATGTCACTAGTGCATATAAGAAAGCAATGGCTGATTGGAAATCTTTCATCGAGTAGTTTTTTTTTTAACAACTTTATTAATCCCTCATTGGGGAAATTACTAGGTTTTCACTCTGGTTATTATACACACATATTTACATATACATACACACAAACACATGCAAACCGAAGGAGAGGTGTCTCTGTTGTAAAGATTGATTGTAAGAATGCATAGCAACTCTGACTCACTGCTCATGATGTTGAGTGTTAAATAAATAAATGTTGAACGCTCTTATAAGTCATTCTGGTTGTGATTTTTGTAAGATGTATATGTGGATAGCAGCAGTCCTCCTGGAGGCCCCATCCCAACAGGTTCAATGGGGGTGATGAGGTAAGGATGATAACTCACAATGAGCAACACAGGTTTCACATCGGTGAATGTGTATAGGAAGTGCTTGTAGTTTCTCCTGAGCTGCTTTATGGGGTAAGTATGGCTAGCCAATCTGATGTGAGCAGTAGTGAAGGCACCTCTAATCTTGAACTTGATCTTTGGCTTCGCAGGGGAAGAAATTGAGAATTACACTGATTCACCCTGGAGTGTCTGGGCCTCCTGTCTGATGGTGTGTAGTGGTAAGTCTGCACACCCAACTTCTCCGCAGCATAGTTCTCTCAAAACCGTCATCCAGTATGGCATAGGTGTTAAGTAGTGATGGGTTGATGAGACCTCATGAAGCGTTTCGACACATACCAAAACTGTATTGATACTGTGTCGATACTGTGTCACTGACTACTGCCACCTGTTGGATGTTAAAAATCCTACAGGGATCGGAAACTCACGGCTCCCTGAGGCTTGTGAAAGTCAAAGTGTCGCGTTGAAACCACGGCAGTATGCTGAGCAACTAGGCTCCCACCCCCCGCCCCCTTCCCAAAATAAGTGGTGCCAAAAAAACGCAAACCACATAATTTAAGTCATTGTATTTTATATTACTTCTTTTCTTCATTTAAATTTTTGTTTTTTATATTGTTTGATACAGTCAATAAATAATGTGAGCATGTGTGATATGATGTGAAAATCTAAGTGAACGTGTTGTGAATGAGGATGCTTGTGGACTGGGATTTCTTTTTTTTTACAAATTTTATTAAAAAAAAAAAAGTTTTTTCAACGTTTCAGGATGAAATTCAGCAGAGCCTCATCCAGCATCTGCTTCCTGGAAGCTTGATGGTTAAATATGAAGTAAAGAATAAATTAATAGGAATGAATTATCAATAAAGCAGAGTTGTAGAATGGCTGTAAACCTGAGTTTATCCTGGTGTATCTGGGACTTCATTCTCATGCTCTATAATACCCCAGCACTGAGGAGGTGATTTATTTAAAAATGACTGTTCTGTCCAACAAATGGGAGATTTAAACTGTAGAAAATAATATGAATACTAAACTTTTTTATTAAGAGTCACTTTGAAATAAATTTGAATTCAGATAGATCAAATAGAAACTCTGAGAGGAACAGGATGAGACAACAAGGAAATTAAAACAAACATCTAAATTTTCCAATATGAGATCAAAATGGTCCCACACGGCAGAAATCTTTTGGTTTGAGGTTGCTCCATAATTCCTGATGAACTGACGATGAATCACAAAGATGAGATGTTGGTTTGTCAGATC
>JAOXYL010000039.1:2043580-2055391 GCA_028564955.1 Terapon puta | reverse complement strand
AGATCCAGAAGAACCAATATTCTGCTGGAGAATATTGAAAAATCAGGTCCCTTTCAAGCTCCTCAGCCAAAGAGAAGAAACACCTCGTCCATCGCTTCTTCTTCTTCTCCTCAAACTGCCTCATCTGCAACTCCAGGCCACTCCACTGCAGACAACATGCTGATTGGCACCCTGCAGTCTCTGTCTAACTCCATCCAGCCCACTGACACGTGCGTGCTTTCAGCCCATGGAAAATATTTAAGTCTCTGCCTCATCATCAGTGACCACCACCACCCAGGCCTCCATGCTGCAGCCAGCTCATGTTCAATCAGCCCTCAAACGCCACTGTAGTAGTTAGGCCTTACATTCCACAATCAGCAAATATATCCACCCAGCTGAGGGCTAAAATCCTACAAGGCAAAGACAGCAATCTTGGAAGTCTCATACTACCATCCCCTGAGTACAATATGTTTATCACACCACAAAAAAATAATTGCATCACAAACATAAATGTTCAGTCTCTTTCATTCCAACAGTCCTTTCAGCTCTCTGAATCTCCATGTGTTCAGCCCCCCATCAGGGACATGCACTTTGCTGGCTTTTCCTGTAAAGAGTCCAGATTCCTTCTGACTTCCTCCTTATATGTCCTCCACCTAAAAGTAGGGTCATCATTTTCAAAATAATTTTATTTTCAGTTCCCTCTACTCTCTCCTGTGAGAGGAAGCTATTGGTCCAAGCACAAGGCTGGAGTTTCTGAGCACCATACTCAACTCCTTGGTCATCTAAACCTTGCCATGTGCATCTTCCCTCATGGAACTACTGAAAATGGCATCTTTCATCCCCATCATCTCTGGAATGGCAAAATCTTCTTCTACAATGAGCCAGTGCACTCTCATTCACTGAATGTTGTTTGGTTTTGGGATGTACTCTTTCCTCTCTGGATTCTCTTCAGTGCTGTATGAGATTTACCTTTTGGCTGTAGCATTATATGCCTGGGGCTAGCATTTGAAACACTCACACATCACACGTCACACAGTCCTAGGTGAAGGAATCTGTATCATCAACAGAGCTCCTCATGAAAAGGCACCATGACTTTCATGTGAAGGATTGTGGCCAACAGTCATGTCCTGTTCCTACAACACGCTAGCTGATTCATTTTCCTCTTTTTAACTCTAGACATTTGGAGCACATCTGCAGCAAAATGCATATTGGCTATAGGGAAACTTTTTGCTCTGTTTCTCTTCATATTGTTAGTTTTTTCTCTAAGGATACCCCATGACCTGCAGCATGTTAAAATTGTGAAATGCAAAAAGAGAGTGTCTTTGTTTTTGTTCTGTTCTCTGCCCTTCACCTCTCCTTTGTGGCTTACCTCTCCCCTCTTTTCCTTCATCATCACACCCACCTCTCCCATCCCTTCTTGCTCTTTGTCCCTGGAATGACTTTGCAAACAGATCTCTTCCAAATATAGAGTAAGGAGTCTATCCATCACTACTGGAATAGCCCAGAGAATAGATACATTAGTGCTGTGGAGAATCCCCACAGGGAAAGCCTAGCTGCTGAGCAGAGCTGGAGGAAGGCAGAGCAGCGACTGACACTATTGATCCGGCAAGAGGGCCAAATTACATCTCTTGTGTGTACATTCACATGGGAACAGATAGCCACATTTATTATGTGCAATACTTGGATAAAAACGTGTGTTGACCAATCATAGGATGCTCTGGCAAGGTATCATCAGAACCAGAAAAACATATTCACATGATCTTAGCAGATACAAAGTTAAGCATTACACTAATACTGATTGTATGATATTAATTGTAAGATCTGTAATTGTCAGTCAGGCTCATCATTTGCCAAAGTGAATGACATCATACTCGTCACCAGTGACCAAACTTCTGACCGTGGTGCTTAGTGATGATTTCAGTTAATCCAGTTAACCCAGTGCTATGAAACCAACCGGTAACACAGAAAATACCATTAGAGAGACCTATTTCCACAGATCTTTTTGTCTGACCTGGTGCTCTTATTTTTTTTCTCTGTCTACAGAACCCTATGTCAGAGGAAATGAAAAAGTTACCCTTCCCTTTTTCCAGGTCACACCAAGGCGTAGTTCAGCTTGTTCAGATTGTGGGCTGTTATCACAGTGAAAGATTTAATCAGACTGTGAGGAGCTTTTGGCTTTCCTACTTGGGATTTGTTTGTCTAGACAACTCTTAAGGTTACTCTTGACCTTGAAAAAAGAAGTTGACTTCTTGACAAACGGTACTCTGCTTAACTCAGTCTATAATTTTTTGGTGCTCCACACACACACACACACAAAGACATTTTCTAACTTTTGTCCCAGTGTTATCACACTGTCAACAGTTTTCATATAAGCTATTTCTGCAGTCAGAAGTAGTTCCAGTAAAATTTATTCCGAGTGAGGTCTGTGGCCATCTTGCTGTTTGACATTTGAATGGAAAAGCTGCTCAGTGTTGTGAGCTTGGCAGATCTACTCCACCTCTTGGGTTGGAGGCACAAGTCTTAAAGACTGATATATTAAAACCTGGACAAAAAACAAAACTATTTGCAAAGCCCTTATACTGCCTCATTGAAGAGACATAAGTAATTGAGTTCAGACTTTTTTTGTCAAAGAAAGACAACACTCAGACATGGCAGTACGGCATAAAGCAGTCTTACTGCCAATGCAGGACAGAATGAACTAACTGGTCATGTGAGATCAGCACCAGGAATCAAGAATTTAGGTGCAGTAAAGGGTAGACAGCAGAGAAAAAAGGTAACTATAGGCCAATGGAGTATAACCTGCTCACAGCACAGTAGTTTGGACAGCTCCCAGATCAGCACTCTGGACAGGTGCAGTTTTTGAACATTCAACACATTACTGAACAACAGATGATGCATTTCAAATTTGCCCATCTCATTAACCTGTAAGGCAAGCAAATGATAATATGATGTCCTCTTTGATGGCTCTGAATCTCAGACAATGATACTTAAGCGAATGAAATAATTTTCTAATGACTTCGTCCTTCTTGTTTTTATTAACTATTAACTCTGATAGTGACCACTAACATTTCTTTGTGGCTGTTTTGTGTGTCTTTGTAGTCATTTGATTGACTTTCCAATAAAAAATGTTCGTGAAATGCTCCACTTTAGGGCCTGAGCCTGTATATGACTGTATATCCACCTGTTATACTAATAAGCCCACAACCTGCTGACCAACAGTTCTGTTACATAACATAGTTGTAACTGAAATAGATAGCAAACATAAAAAGAACTTGAGCAGCTCCTGCCCATAACTATACTGCTTAAATAAGAGCACTGGTACACGAATACCTTATTACAAATCCTGCATTTGAAATCAGACAATTTCTTAAAGTATTTAAGCATTCCCCTTGTGATTAACACTCATACATCAATGTGTAAGCAGCATTTTACGGTTCTAGCTGATCAAGATAGAACTGGTTTTGACTACATACAGCCGAGGGTTGGGAATACAAGTCCTTTGCCAGACAAGTATATCTTTGATATTTATGGGAAATTTAGGGTGATTTGACATCTTTAGAGGGGAGATGTCTCTTTTGTTTAACTGTTAATAACCCATGGGGTCATGAAACAAAGATTGGTTGGCCCCGAGTGGTGGAGGAAGGAGGTTGGCAAAAGAGGAGTGGAGGCTAGGGAAAGAGAAGTCGGTGAGGTAAGAGGGGCTAATTATAGATGGCTTTGTGAGTGAGGAGAAGGACTTTGAATCGGATCTGCTGTGGGACAGGGAGTCAGTGGAGCTTCTGCAGGACAAAGTCAGTGTAGTCAGAGTTGTGGATTTACTTCAGTTCATTTTGGACTTTGGATGATCTTTCATAAAGAATTTAGGAGTCAGTTCTGGCTGTGAAGAAGGCATCAATCATGCTTTTGGCAGCAAAGCAGAGAAGGAGAGTGATGGGCAGACATTGGCTATGTTTTTTAGGTGGAAGATGACAGTTCTGGAGATCTGATTGACATACTGCTCTAAGTAGGGTTTACTGTTGAAAATGACTCTGAGTTTGTAAGAGACGGTGTGGAGTTATTGATGGTGAGGCAGACGTTGTGACTAGTTTTGAACTAGGGACTGGTGATGATCATATCTGAGGGAGTTGGCTTGCATCCATGATTGAATTTCAATAAGTCAGAGTGAGGTGGAATGCAGTGGTGATGGATTTAGTGGAGATGTAGGACTGCATGTCATCGCTGTGTATGACAGTTGAAGTGGGTGTTTTGTTAATGTTGCCATGGGAGCATGTTGGGGGTGAGCAGGAGAGGACCAAGAAGTGAACCCTGAGGGACACCTTGCGACAAAGGATTTGGAGAGGAGAGGTGCTGCTGTTGATGCTGGTGAATTGTTGTCTGGGAGATAAGATTTTTGTCAGGAGAGGGCACTACCATTGATACTGAGGGAAGATTCAAGCTGGGAGATGTGAGCGTGTTTGATGGTGTTGAAAGCTACAGTGAAGTTGAGGAAAATGCGAATGCTGAGTTGACCACAGTCAGAGGAGAAGATGAAATCACTGGTGGCTTTGAGGGGAGCTGTTTTCTGTGCTGTGCTTGGAGGGTAAGAGTTGTAGTTTTATCAAGCTACTATATGAGTGTTTTTGTATTACTGATGGTAGTTTTTGTATATAATAATACACTTTTCAAGCTGGTGCTTATAGGATCTTAGTATACCATAGAACTGAGGATGTCAACAAAATATTAGTGTAGTGTAAAATAAAGAATAGTCAAGAAAAATAAAAATATCTTGACTAGCTCTTGAGTAAATTTATTTAGTTACTTTCCACTATTACAGAATCAAAAAATATAATTTTTTGAATGTCATTAGACAGAGAAGTGCATAGACTTTACTCACCACCTTAAATTTGCCCATTGCTCAGCTCGACCTCCTCTCCAGACAGTCCAGTTTGTATCCTAAATATTATTCTGTTGTTGCCCTACACACCTGAGGAAAAAACTATATAATCATTGATAGAACAAAAAGAACTTTATCTGCAACTGCAATGCAATGATAGGATAAAAAATACATCCCACTGTGTATGTTTACAGCTTCTTGACCTTTCCTCCCAGATTGGTTTCATTCCTGTTATGCTGTTTAAAAGTGAAGAAACCAAACTCAACTTAGGTAAGTCTGAGTGCTTTTTATAGTATTCCAAAGAAAGGCACTGGATTGAGTATCCTGATAATGTGAGTTGTGAGTTATTTTGTTGGCACTTAGTTTGTGTGTGTGTGTGTGTGTGTGTGTGTGTGTGTGTGTGTGTGTGTGTTTGTGTGAGAGCGTGTGTGAAAGAGAGAGAGCGAGAGAGAGAGGGAGAGCATGCAGCTGCACTTGTTCTCTGCAGAAGAGGATGTTCCTTTTCACAAAAACACTAAGTGCTAAAGTGAAACAGGTAAAAGCTTTAGGGTGCAAACAGGTGTGTGCACGTGTGTGTGTGTGTGTGTGTGTGTGTGTGTGTGTGTGTGTGTGTGTGTGTGTGTGTATACCTTTGTACACATGGGCATCTATGCAAATCTTATCTGTGTGCGTGCGTGTGTGGTGTGTTTAGTGCATGTAGAGTCTGTATGTGCACCTGCACTTAAAATCTCCCAAGTACATCGTCCAGTGCACTCAGGCGTACCTTTATCTATGTGTCTGCCTGTAAGCACCCCGTAGAGCACATTTGCTTTTGTCTGTGTGTGTGTGTGCATATGTGTGTGGGTGTTTACATGTGCGCGCACATCTGTGTGATTATAAACGAGAAACCTGAACAAAACACTCTATAATCTGCCTACAAAGGACAGGATTATTCAACCAGAGGGCAGCAAGGATTTCTTTAATACAACCTTTCCTGTCCGGGCAGGCTGCAACTGTACACAGTGCTTCACACTACCATACTACAATAACACATGTTTAAATGAAATCATTGCGCCCTCATCTATAGTTCATCCGAGGTAATCTGCACATGAATACACCACAAAGCTCAACCATACCATCTCTCTCTGCAAGATTAAAATTCTGAATCCCTGCTAGGAGCCCACAGAAGTTGTGATGTTCATCCATAACCCAACATAAAAATATTAAATTGAGCAAACACAGTGGTGTTAAAGGTCAGGCAGTCACTAAGGCCAAAAGAAATGACTGATTCTTCTTCCATTTTGTAAATATTAAGAATTTGTTCATCAACATAAACAGCTTGTAGTGTTTGTATACCAACATGCCAAACTGAGCACTATAACTGCACAACATTAGCATGTTATCATGTTGACTTTACAATTCCACAGTTTTATTTGTATTGTGAAGTTACATGTGGTACCAGTGATTTGTGATTAAAATAAATAATACAATAAAATGTGATTCAAATAAAACTGACCTGATGATCTACAATTGTTGCTAAGTACAATGTTCTACTGATGGACTGGATGTACTATGTGGTTAAGGAATACTTTCCTTTTATGTTTCAATTGATGAGGAATATTTGTGTGATGTATGGACTTGTGTTGTGCGTGTCGCTGTGTGTGAAAACTGAACAAACCAAGAGTGTCTCAGTCAGGGAGGCTGGGACGGGCTTCTGTGCACCACGTAATGAATTTCAAACACACCTAATCAATCTTCTATGAGAAAAAAAATCCTTTTAACTGTTCCAACCAAATCCCTGATGATCAAAAGAGGGAAGGAGCAGCTTCAATGGTCCACGCAGAAAGGAATAAACATTGAATCCTGGAATGATTTACAGGACAATGCCTGGACTAACAACACATCAAAGGGAGGTGTAACATCACACTAAAAACGCAGTCTGCTTGTGTTCATGTGTATGTTAGTGTGTGAAGTGAGCATAGAGGAAAGACAGATATGATGTGTGTGTTTCAGAGAGAGCCAGGGAGAGTGAAAATGTGAAATCTTTGACAGACTTCTGATCCAATTCTTTTCCTGTAGCTGCCTGTAAAACCTGTTTTTTATATTGAGATCAGAACCCAGATTTTAAGAGGCCTTTACAGTATAAAACATATATTCATATAAATTAAGACATCTGGCATTTAAAACAAGTTGTTGAATTTTAAGAATGTAGCAAAAATGGATTTATTGATTTTACAACATTATTGTTAATATCATCATTAATATTTGCCACTAAATGTAATGTTGAGTGACAGAACTCGTTGGCTATCAGGAATAATAAGTATCCATGCTAAAGAACATAATTTAACTTAAAGTTATACATTTTCATTTGTTGTCATTTCTGGCACCTGTAGCGAGAATTGTAACTGCAGGTGTGGTTTTGGACATCACTTCAGTTTCAGTTTTAGTTTCATCCTCTGTAGTCACTGACCTTTTGTGTGGTTGTTCAGTCATAGTCGCCGTATAATGCTAGCGGAGACAGAAAAAATACACTATACACTGCTTCACACACGGACAGGTTGAAGAGTGAGTCTGTCGTGTTAAAAATCTTATTAAAACCCTCACTGTGTGCTTTTTGTTTGTTGAAACTGCTGCTCTGGTCTGAGATAATCTCATGAACGTAACATATTTGAATGCCCTGCCAGTCGCTACACAATGTGATGTGGAGAGAGATAGCCTTATTCTACACTGAAACTAAAAAAACAACTATATTTTAAAGAGTGAATGTAAAAAATGTTGTGTTTGGAGATTTTACTCTAAGGGTGGAGGGTAAAAATCCCTCTCTACCTCCTAATCCAGCACACTGGATATGTCATTGTCATTGTCTCGAATCACGGCTGTCAGACGCTATTGCTCAGGATGAGGATGAGGATTATGCCCAATCCGTCATGGAGGAACTGTGTGTGTGTGTGTGTGTGTGTGTGTGTATAAGCACGGGCCAAGGGGCTCTTGGTGTAATCTGGTAGCTCATTCGCTAATGCCACTGCCTTCTATCTCTCACATGGCATTATGGGTCGGTTTCCGCCCTTTCTGTGATGACATCATTTCACACCTCTGTGGCAAGAAGTGAGCGAAAAACTGGAGTGATTCCTGGACACATGTTACACATGACGCTTGACAGTTCAGCGTAGGGATTATGTGCCCCGCAGGAGAAAAAAAAGCGACAAAGTGACTATTTCAAATACCTCACCGTCGAGACACTCTTTCCCTTTTATGTTCCTGTCTCTGTTCTGGCTCTAGAATAAAAGCATCCATCTGATGTTTCACTATGGAGAGGTCAGAGGGTGTGACCTTTGACCCCAATCAGCTGGAGTGTATGTGTGTATTTTGAGGGTGAAAGATCAAACTCATTGTTTTTAATGGTAATGCTCTTAATGGCTGTCCCCATCAAAGGGCCTTTTGTCGGGCCATCGCTGCAGCAGACTTGACTGCTCATAGCTGCACTTTATTATTTCCCCAGAGACTCATTTTCTAGAGTAAACCTTTTTTTTTTTGTTTAAATGAAAAAAAATTGATGTATGTGCTCTTTATAACATAGAATAAATAACTGTGCGGGGCCATATAAAATCCATTTCATATTTTAGATGCATACAGGCCAAACTGTCTGACCCATAGTTAGTGTACAATGCAGTGCCTATATTTTTGTGATGCATTAGAAAAACGGTTAAAAAGGCCTAATACAACAGTCAGTAAGTATTGTCTTGTCCTGGTAAGAGTCAGAATAGAAAGATTTTAAATTTCGCACATGGAAAGTGATTTTGAGTAGGGGTTAGATAATATACCATAATTACATTATATACCAGATTATATACTATAATAAACCATTCACACAATTTCCTATAAACATATTTGACTTGAATAATCAATGTGATTCCTCCACAGCAACAACCACATCTCTGTCAATACACTTCAGTTCATCTCAGTTCAATATACTTCACTGAACATCTCTATTTGCTCTCTCTCTCTCTCTCTCTCTCTCTCTCTATCACACACACACACACACACGCACACGCCCCTCCCTCGTGTTTCTCTGTGACATCCAGCTCCACAGCAGCACATCCTGCAGCCAACATCCACGCCGAGAAACCACACTGCTGCCCCGGATCGCTCAGCCGGGAAGCCCGCCCTCGGCCTGCGACCACAGAGGAGGAAGAAACGGCGAGGAGCCACTTATCAGCAACCTCCTCAAAGTGCGTCAAAAACATCAGAGTGAGCCACAGACCGGAAACCAAGGTTTCAGAATAAAAGCACGTCAAATCCAGTAACGTTCAAGAAGCTGATAAAGCTGTTCGTATTTGTGTCAAATGACATGCTTTTAAAGAATAATACGATATGGCAGCTGTATAATCTCTCTTTGAATTTGCTTTATGTGTGAATCGAACAAAGAGCAGTTAAATTCATATAATGGTTGAATGAATCCACCGTGTGTTTGTTTCAGATGGACTCTGTCTGCTAAGATATGATATTTTCACTAAATCGGTACATTTGTCTTTTTGGAGATGCTCACAGTTATCGGATGAAGGTGCTGATTTGCAATATTCAGCTATCACCGTGTGTGTGTGTGTGTGTGTGCGTGTGTGTGTGTGTGGCAATCGCTCGATTTTGCAAATCAGCACCTGCATCCAATAACAGTGAGCGCCTACGTTTGACATTTGACGTTGTTTGCCTGTGTTTTATTTTGAAATGTGAGACCGGATGCCGTACTTTCCACACCCTGTGTAGCTTTACGAGGCATCTCTCCCCTGGTCGGGTAAGTTGAGCGCTCACACCGCTCATCTCTGTCTCTGCCTCCCGCTCCTGTTCCTCTCACTTTCGCACCACCACCGGGGGATCGCCGGAACGCTCGCCGACAGAAGAGTGCCATGGCCCGCGTGGTGGCTGCCGGGATGCCGGAGAGCGCCGCCGGCGGAGGAGTGATGCTGAACCGACGGAGGAGCAAAGCCAGGCGGAGAAAGCGAAAGGAGTTGTTCGCCATCCAGATGTGCTTCGCGGGGGCAGCGCTGGGGCTGGTGGTGGGGCTGCAGCCTGTGGCACAGAGAGCAGGTGAGGACTGTCTGCACACAGGCTGGGCTGTGGAGGAAGGAGAGGGGGAAAAAAACACATTTCATCTTTTTAGTTGAGCTATTTAAACATGTTGTTCTCTTGTTACTTTTAAATGCAGAAAAAAAGCGAAATAATGAAGCACTGGTGCCTCTGCTGTGATGGACAGAGAAATAGAAAATGTGCAGGCTGTTTATGTTAACATGAGAAATACAGACATAGGGGATGTAATGAATAATAATGAATGATTATAATAGAAGAAGGGCTGTATTGGCTGATGCAGCACAGACAGTTGCACAGTAATTTAGCTGCAAAGTGGAGTTTGCTGTTGGTACAGAGCTGATTCTGGAGAGTCACCTCCAGAGATCAGACATGATGGATCCCATCAGGATCAGGGCAGATCTGTCAGACCGCTGTTTTGTGAGGGTACAGCTTTTTGTGTATCAGCGCTCACATTTACAGTCACTGTAAAGAACAAAACAACAACATGCCTTCTTGTAGCTCCACATCTGTAACTAATAATCCCTTGGAAATGGTAGCAGGGACTGCACTGCTCTGCGCTGCTTGAATTTCTTGACAGAAATCCGCTTTTTCTACCATTTCCTGTTGGCCGTAATAAGTGGAGGGTGACTGATAAGCCGGATATGAGGTGTGAATTTGTTGTAGATAATGTACTGTAGTCTGTTTCTTCTGTGACACTGACTCAGGGTTCGGCTGAGGGCCAGCATTCTTCAACTGGAAGTATCATTTAAACCATATCCTCACACGCTTATCTCCACGAAGAGGGATTTACATATTGACTGGGCTATCAGTAATCCTCTAGTTGTAATTAAGGAGCTCTCTGCTGTCGGTTGTAATGTTTAAATAGTGTAAATAGTGCGTACACACACTTGGTTCAGACTTTTGAACAGCTTTATATAATTATCAGCTCTGTGCTCAGCCAATGTTTTGGTGTCTTCTGCCAAGTAGGTCCTGTTAATGGTTAAGTCAGCAGCCCAGTTAATGTTACTGACTGTTATTCCAAAGCCCGATGATGTCATCAGGATGTAAACAAAACAGCTGTTGCGGCTGTATGGAAACATGAGGCACCACAGTCTGTCTCTGCAGACACTCCCTTCTGTTGATTACCTCGAGAGTTTTGCGATCTTACAAACAATTGTGTTTGACCAGAGAGATTTATGCATACAGTGCTAAATGCTTATCAAATTGACAACTCACTGACCAACAGATTTTTTTATGTATAGTGAGCTAAAGTTTCTGGGGGTTTTTTTGTTTTTTTTCCTTCTTTTTTTTAGGGGGGCACATACGTTTACATAAACACTTGCAGAGTATTAATATTATATTAATAACATTTCACAGAACTTGTCTTTTCATACCATGTGAATGGTCCAAAGCCCAGATGATACAGTGGGAAGGATCAAGTAAGATACTTACATCATCAGCTGATTATGAAAATAATAATCAGAGAAATACTGTAGACCACTAACTTGACAAATGAAAAAAAAAAGTATAAAACTCGCTAAAATGTCAGAACGCAGTGAAAAGTCTATACGTTTATAATAAAGAGGAGGCATCTTCAGAGAGCTCATCCTATCCAACCAACAGTACAAATATCCAAAGATTCCAGTCATAGTGACATTAAAAAGGAAAGTAGCAGATCCTCAAGTTGGAGAAGTTGAACCAGAGAATCTTTGATATTTTTCATTGATTAATGTCGATAAATGAACATTATAATCAACAAACAACCCTGTGAATAAAGGTAGCCCAACTCCTTTTCCACTGACCAACCACTTCAGACCGTACAATCATCACACCACACCGACAGCGTTGACCTCCCGCTGTGGAGAAATTAGTCTGAGTCGTTGAGGTGTGTGTGTGTGTGTGTGTGTGTGTGTGTGTGT
>JAOXYL010000039.1:2025523-2042608 GCA_028564955.1 Terapon puta | reverse complement strand
GGGGGGGGGGGGGGGGGGGGGGGGGGGGGGGGGGGGGGGGGGGGGGGGGGGGGGGGGGGGGGGGGGGGGGGTGCAGACAGTAAAGTGAGATGAAAAGGGTGAGATGGAGTCGGGGGAGGCGAGCGGAAGGAGAGAAAAGACGAGCCCGTGAAGCATGAAGAGGTAGATGAAGTCGGGATGCGAGTTAACGAGTGGAGAAGGAAGGCAGGGGGGAGGAGAGGGGCGGAGTGGTTAAGTTTAAAGGTGCAGACAGTGCAGAGTGTTAACATTAAGATGTGCGGCGTTTTGTGATCACTCCTGCCTTTCTCTCTTCTTTAGATATCAACCGGGCAAGACCTTTCCTCACGCTGATGGTTCATTAGACAGCATCTACTGATCACTGGACAGTTTGGAAGTTTTTCTTAGTGAAAATTGATAAAAGTGAACAAAAAGATCCTTTAAGCAGCCCAAACGCACCATCAGCTAATCCTAAGCAAATACGAACTACCTTGCAGCCGTCAGACATAAAGTAAAGCAGCTTTTTATTTTATTTTTTACCTTAAGTAGCTAGTGTATAACAGCAATCTCTAAATCTTTAGAATTGCATTTCTTGGGCAAAAAAACATTACTGCCTGTAATGTAGTTTCTTTATTTTCTGTATTGCTGCAGAACAGCTCCAGAGATATTTCTCCAAATCTGCATAAAATAGTTTAAACTTTGCTCAAACTGTGCTTAGGATGCCGAGGTGCCATATGTAGCATCTTTAATAAATACTTGCTCTGGTTTTCAGTGTGTGAGCCTCAGAAGCAGAGAGACATCTGCTCGGATCCCTCTCAGTCTTTCTCAACCCAAAGCTGTTTAACTCTCATACCTACGCTGTCATCCACAATGCACACACACCTCCACACACAGGACTGTGTCTAATTGCTGAATTAAAAGCCGAATCTGGGTCAGCCTGTGTGAACAGAGAGCAACACTCCCCCCAGTCTGAGACAGACACAAACAACCTCTCTCCCCTTTTTCTGTCCATCCATTTCTCGCTCCTCTGTCATACTCTCTCTCAATCATCCCCTCCATCTAGCAGTCACTATGCTCTCATCTCGTCCCTCGCTCCCTCCATTTCAGCAGTGCTCATTTCAGTATATACCCCTGTAGCTGTAACCCTGGTGCCCCTCGAAGCGCCCCAGTTTTCTCCCCCCCCCCAGCCCCCCTCTCTTTTTTCACCCTTGCTCACTCTCTTCAGGATCATCAGCACGCTGTTTTCAAAAGCCGCAGAGTTTGCTCAAGCGCAGCTCGTCTGTTTGGTGACATATTTATTTGCAGTTTTGCCTCACCATCCCATATCTGCGTCACTGTCTGAGCACGCACTTATTGCAGCTCAGCCTAAGTGGAAGAAATTTCTTTTGAGACATTTTCTCTCTCGATTGTGCTATCTCATGTATCAATTTTCAATAGCTGGCACCATGCCTGTGATTTAGTACTGATGCTTTTTTTAGTAACTTAGTCCTAGCAACGATCCAGTGCAGGAACTTTACAAATACAGACGAGGGCTTCGATATCTTGATTGTCCAACCAGCAAGGGACAAATGAAGGACAGTCGTCCTGGCCAATGGAAATGCTGTGGTAAAACGGTAGGCAGTGCTATATTGGTCATTTTGTTAAGTTCCTACAGGGAAAATTAGACAATCAAGGATCAATATAAAAATATATTTCTGTTAAACCATTTTTAGCTTCACTAACATTATTTCTCTGTGGCTGGTAGTCATCATGCCAGTAGCTCAGAGCATCCATCAGCCAGAAAGCTGCCTCGCTGAGCTGAAATGACAAGTAAAATGACAAATGAATAAACTCTTAAGAAACAGAATCAACAAATCAGAGGCCAAACAATCACAAAATTAACACATTCAGTTTCAGTATTCAGTTTGTTTTACAGTGTGTGCGGACATATTTGAATGTATAACAAAAGAGTTGTAGAGGTTTGAGAGCCAGTTTCCTCATACAACATGAAATAGCTAATTTTTTTTACTGATTACTCATCAGACCGAGCTGTAAACGAAACATAATATCGGCACCTTGTAATGTCTTAACTGGCAGGAAGCTGGAAGTTTTCATGTACCTATCCAGCAGATATAGAGAAATTTAGCACTAATTTCAAATTTTGTATTATTCTCAAGTCTAATATGCCATAAATGCTCTGTACAGCTGAAGGGGAACTGAAGAGCCCTGCGATCAACACCATAAACATTACAGGTAGTCATTTGATCCAATATGAAAATGATAATATTGATCAGTGCAGCTTTAACATTTTACTAACTAACTGCAGAAAATCTGGACTCAAATCAATTTCAGTTCAAGCCTACGTCTTTTTAAATAGACTGTGCAACTGTGTCAATGGTTTATGTGAGAGTTAGCAAACAGGCAAACATGTAACACCAACACACAGATTAACCTCTTTCACACTGTGAGCGACTGTGCTAAGCATGGATGACCCGACCTTCAACTGCACTTGTGCACAATTTAATACAGTGTTTCCAATGTTACAGGTAAATGCAGACACTGCTGTGCAGCAAAGTGCTGTAAAATGAAGAGAGCACAGTAGCTAACTGGGGCTGTAATGATACAGACTTTACAGATGTGAAGATGGTCATGGTTCTATCTTTATAGTACAGCAGGGGAAAAAAATCAGTTTAGCATTTTTGATGTTTATTTTGAAATGTAAACATCCGTTGGGCTGAGTATAACCGAGCGAAAAGCAGAGTGAATATTTGACTTAAAGGATAATACAACATTTGAATTGGGTGCACTGCCAAAACTGCCACTCGAGGATTCCTGTGTTGTAGTAGACATACAGACTGTTTGGACAGTAAGGGTTTGGGTCACAGGGGGAACTGAAACAAGGAAGAGTCAAAGTGAACACAAAGTCCTGTACCGATCTATTCGGGACAGATACATGTACCGCTCATACACACATGACAGGAAGGAGGTATGAGTGTGTGTGTGTGTGTGTGTGTGTGATGAATGGAACAGTCTGAACATGAGGTGCAAATGGCCCTCTGCTGTGCACCGGGGATTACAATATATGCATTCCTCTCTCTCTCTCTCTTTCTCATTTGCTTTTATGACTGCGGCTTTATTCTCTCGCTTCCTTTCTCTCTTTTATCCGTCTCTCCACTCTCACTCTGTCTCTTCTTTGTTATAGACCCCTCTTGATCCGATGGTCATGTAGCACTTCATTATAGGAGCTGCTTTTTGTAGGCTTTGTGACAGCGAGTCCAGGTTTTGATAGATGGCTTTGTATTATTGTAACAAGCTGAGCACCTAATGGGGCCTGTCTACTCTCTGGGTCAGGGGATCATATTGTCCACTTCTCTGTCTGAATGATGGACAGAAGTACACTCTTGTTATTCAATCTAGTCCCGACCATACTGTAACGGTACTCAAGGCACTGACCACATGCAGATAAATGCAGCTTTAGTCATGAGAGGCTTGAGTTCCGCTGCACAATCCAAATTGACTGAGAAGATGAAATGTTACACACTAAGAGCTGCATGTAGGAAGCTATTTGAAAGGCTTTCACCACGGGATTAAATCAGTTTATGTCATGTGAAAGAGCCTTTTGCCAGCACTGAGAATCTGCATATATACAATCCTTTGTCTGGAGTTTTTTCACACACATAAGATTTATGAACAGAGACCTGGAGCTTCAGAGTTCTGTTTCAGAAGTAAGAAAACCTCATTTTAAATCCTGCTGACGTTTGTAACAATAAAACGTAACAGAAAAATCCACCCCTGGGACATGTCTAGGTACAGATGCTCACTAACAATCTTTCATTTTGACGTCTCTTTTTCAGCAGCCGAATAACATCTCCAATACGTGTGAAACCATACAGGTTGAATGTGTGAGTCAAGGGGTCATGATAGTCTCTGCTTGGACATGTCTGTAAGAGCGGCAAGACAGGGATGAGAAAAAAACTGTTTTGAATGAATGATTTAGTGAATAGTATACATGTGATGTTGTGCTTGTAAATTTTTATGGGAGCTGTAGTTTTTTTTGTGTGTTTAAAAAAGTGATCATTATTTCACTTTCATAAAGCAACTGCTGTAGTGGTTGCTGCTTTGCCTTAGAATACAGAATGTAAACTCCAGGAACACACACATTTTTCAGAGAGAAAGAAATACTGAATAAGACGTTACTGATAGAAGCCAGTTGGGCAGAGGCGAGTTGAAGCAGGCTCTTACCTGCTGCAGCCTGGAGGTGGAGAAAGTGTTAGCTAACAGTGGATCAAACATTGTAAAAGCAGTCTCCCTGCATAAATGATCTGCACCATAACCTGAGTGCGGCATAGGTAAGTGTCACATGTGGCCCTTCAGGGTCTAGAAAGGCTGAAAAGTGTTATTGTGGGTTGAATGAGATGTCAGCACGTTCTGTTTTACCTGCTCTGCTTTGTACCTGCGGCGGACCAATGAGGTGCAGGTGTGAGTCACCCAGAGCTTCTATTCTCTCACTGTACGAATGTGTGGGTGACAGGGCCATGCCTTTGTCATTGAATACGAGGAATTGACACTGCAGGAGGCCCCTGAACAGACGCACCCGCACACACATACACTACTTTCAGTGAAACAGTAAAATACCTCTGTGGGATTTAACTTTACAGTGATTCCACACCTGTAACACCAGTACTATCAATGATATGGTAGAAATCCCACTTTAAATTGCTTGTAGCATTGAAAAATGTAGCAGCGCGTGCCTGTATGGAAATATTTAACTCGATGCTACAAACTGAATTGTGTTTTAGCTGTGCATTATATCGTCACACTGAAAACATGCCAAATGTAATGTGCATTAGTATCAGCATAAATGTATGTTTTTGAGCATCAGTCCATCGGTTTAATCACATGAACAATTGGTACAGCAGTAGAAGTAAGCTGCATGCTGTGAAAACTGAGAAAAAATAGCTGCAAAACTGAAAAAAAAAAGCTGAAAGACACTAATATGTAGTAGAAGCTAAGGGAAACTGCCAATGCAAGTGTTAATTCCCTGTGGGTCCATCAATTCGAGCAACCACTTTGATATTACACCTTTATGTAATCTATTGTCGGCATGAACAGATAGATTAGTGCAGCGTTTTGACGGTTGTTGATAATAACAGGTTGTATGATGTCTTTGATTTCAACACTATGTTTTACCTTTTCAGCTCACCCCAAAGAGAGCCTTTTTTTCTTCCTCTCTAAAGCATCACCAGATGCGAGATGAAGTGTCTTGGGTGCCACTTTCGTTCATAGGCATGTTTCCCTGTACTGAAAACATCACGTATGTGCTTCAAATGACAGCTATCCTTCTTTGCTGAGTAAAGTGAGCTGAAATTAAAAGGATCAAAACAGACATACTCAAACAGGTTCTCACAGGCCTCTGGTAAATAATGAGGTTATCATAAGACTCCTGTTGATTCCATGGAAGTCCCTACCTATGTTTAATTTAAGCCTGGAGATTAATAATGAATCCACAGCAGAGAGAATCCAGTGTAACATCATGAGTCGACCGCATGACGCTGAACTGTGGGGGAAGACTTCAGAGCTGCACTGTGATGCTGCTCTGCTGCTGGGAGTGAGGATGCTGTGATGCAGGGCCCCGTGCATTACAAGTCAGAATGAGGATATGGTAATTATTTAGTAAGCACAGTTAGAATGATGCCAGACTAAGTTCAGAATTATGTAAGCGTTTGTATGCATGTGTGAAAGAGAGTTGATGAATTTGTGCATGTGTGCCATAGAAAACATAGATAGAAAACATTCTGGTGCTGAGCTGATAATTAAGTGGCCTCTTGGCTGATCCAGTCTGTGCTTTCAGGCTGCAAGAGAACTCACATTAGTGTTCCCTTAATATAGTATGGTTGACAGTGTAGTGATTTACATACCTCAGTCACGACTGAATAACCAACAAGGCAAACTGTCAAACAAAGTGTGTCAATTAATTTCTGCTAATTTCCAAATTGCAAATCTGCTAAAAATAAAATATGTACTACTAAAGCTAAATATCAATAGTAACAACAGGCACCAAACATGAGTCTTATTATTATTCTTCAGCTAAGAACTGATTAATGACTAAGTCACTCATGAGAAAAATAATCAGCAACAAGTGAGATGGTTTATTAATTCAAGTAAAAGTCAAAATGAGAAAAAAAAGCTGTGGTTTTAGCTTCTTAAACATTTGCTCCTATATGCAGTTTATATAATTGAAATCAAACCCTATTTTTTGATCTCCTATGAATTAGCAAAATGATATAGGGTGTACCTGGTATGTGTGCATACTAAGTATGGTACCATATAGCGTATCGATTAATGCTACAATGACTATGTCTGTAAAAAAAAAAGAAGCAAAAAATAGGTATTACAAGGTTTAGGTTTCCATTCAATAAGTTCCAAAAATATTAAGTTCACAATGACAAGTTGAGAAAAGAAACAAATCCTTACTTTTGCCTCAGCTGATGAATGTGTATGTGTCCTTGTCTCCTGATACCCAATCTGTTAACATCGGCTTTATCTCTCACCCTCAGGAGTCTTTTCTCACGTGTTCATAATCAGATCATATGGACACGCATACACACACACACACACACACACACACACACACACACACATTCAGGGCTCAGTTGTGATGGATGAGCAAATCTAAGCAAGAGTCACTGAGTTTGTCTGTGGGCCCTGTACTGTATTAGATCTAGCTGTGATTAAACATTAGGAGCTATTTTCTATCTCTCTCTCTCTCTCTCTCTCTCTCTCTCTCTCTCCGATGCTCTCTCTCACTCTCTCCCTCTCTCCCCCCAAATACGTCCTGGCTAATTCATCACCGAGCCTAAAACCTATTTTAGCACCCGCCATGTGTATTCTGGGATCTTCGCAGGCTCGGAGAGACAGATGAAAGGCGGAAGAGTTGAAGAGCGGGGTCCATCCCTCAGGAGGAGTGTGACCATTGTATGAGATTCTGCTGAGCTGCTGTTGTCTTTATGTCTCTCTTTCTCTCCCTTCGTTTCTCCATGTTCTCCTCACTCGCTTCCTCTCGCTTCTGCTCTCACGTCCTCTCCCCTCTGCTGTATCTCCTCTCTAATCTCCTGTTCCTCTTCATCGTTTATTAGGCTCATTGTTATAGAGACTGTTGGTAATCGCAATTGACAAAAGGCTCAGTTTAAGGCTTAGCACTATCATCCATTGCTGGAATTTCCAGTTGTTCCGAGGGATTGGATTTCATGCTCCAAAACACAGTCCAATCAAAACAGTAAACTGAGTTTTGAAAGCTGATAGTAATTTTCAGCCCGAGTCTTCTTCTCACTTTGTCATTGTGGCCTTTCGGAGTACAGGTCACACTCGCTTCGCTCTCACCACCTTTTACTGTAGAGCGCAATAAAAAACATATATGACACAGAAATCTCCCCCAGGGCCAACATATTTCTTTTCATTTCATAAATAACATGATTCTCTTTCAGCAGAGATGACATTTGGGAAAGTGAAACAGTCTCCAGGAAGATAACGATGATCAGAGCCGCAGATTAGCAGCGATCGTTCCCATCGATTGTCTTCTAGATTTTCTGTCTGTAATCGGCAGGAAGGAGTTTTCTTCCTCAGTTGGCAGGTTAGCATCAAGTGCAGTAATACCACTCGTTCCCTGTGGTTATCTGTATTTCAGGATGGTCTGGTTTCCTTTATGTCTTTGCTTCTGTTCTGCTCTGCTTAGCTTTCTCTCCTCCCATAATTTGCCCTTCAAAAAAATATGGTTGCCATCACAGCGAAATGACCCATGACTGTCCTCAGTCCACTGGACAACTGAACTGATACATTGAATTTCCGTAGGAGACATGAACACCTGCTTATTTGCACTGGTCATTAACCACCAAAACAGCCAAGTATATCATTACAGAACAAGAACTCATCAGTAAGGCTGATTTCGGTGTTTACTCTCTGTTGGAGTCAGACAAAAGCATTTAGTATGATTAGTGTCAATATTATTCTTTCAATTATTTTATCATTAATTAATCTGCTCATTATAATCTTGATTAATCATTTGGTCTGAGAGGTTTCCAAACTGTGAGGCGAGCCTCCCTGTGGTGTGTGCACGGGGAGCTAGCTTCAGTGGTTTGGCTCATTTATCAACACTTCATTAAAAATGAAGGCCCTGACACAAATTTAATTCACAACTCAGTCGGTTCTGAATATATAGGCATGATGCACATATTTTTATATTCACTGTCACAAGCATCTCAATATCTCTGGTTTTCAATACATTTACATAATTCTGCTTAGAAATCACTGAAGAAAAGATGCTGCTTTACTTCACATTTTTATTCTTTCTTCAGTCACAGTCGGGCCAAGTATTCCAGTGATGACCGTAAGTCCATGGTACATTGCAACCAGTTAAAACAAATATGGACTAAAACTACCCACATTTGACAGGCTCCAATCACCATGGCATTTTTATTGAAAAATGCCCCCCACAATTGATAAATGGATAGATGGTGCTTATTAGTGTATTGAGTCTAGTTGACATTAGTCTGTTGATTAATCATGCAACCTTTTCAGCTCTATATTGGAGTCTCTATTTCTTGAATTTCTCAGCATAGGGGGTTGCAAAGTTAACATAACAAATACCCAAATGTTCCTTTAATTATGTATATTTCTGTTGCAGGAGACAATAAAGCTCTTCCTTATTGCGACTCTTTCACAATCATTGTCAAATTTATATATCGGTTTTTAATACCATGTCCCACTTCTGTCTCTAGCTGACCTGTAGAACCTGCAGCTATATATAGAGGAACTCTGTAAAAGTCCTCATTAAGCATTTAATTGAGGAGCTTGGCAAAGACCTGCCATACCTCTCACAGGCCCTCTAGATTCTGTCTCACTGTACATTAGGACAGACCCGCTGTTTCCCCGAAGGTCACGAGTCTGACGATATTAGTTTTCACAACTAAGAATTATGCAGGGAAATATAGGTCAGTGGCAATGAATTAAAATCAATTAATGTTATGTTGAAATGTTAATAGGATTTCATGGACATACTGCCCTGTATGGGACACTTGCAGCACTATTGAATAAAATGATGGGATTAGATATAATTACCGAAATGCCATAGACTAATGTTGCACTTTTCTAAAATGTCAACTGCTGTGAGAGCCAGGCTATTTGTCCATTATACCATTATATTACCAGCACTGTTTTTTTGATAGGTGAGAAAACAGTCTCACTGCAATGGCCATTTAGTAGCTATTCTGGAGGATTCAGTCATATCACATGATCTTCATTTGCCCTCTATCAGTATTTGCTCAGCTGACACTGAATTATGAATAGGTTCACATTAAATTCATTGAGGACTTCGAGGACTTCTGGCCTGTACAGATTAAATCATCAATCAATCATAAATGTTAGAAATGTGCCAATATATTTTAGCACGTTATTTGAGGCCTATGCATAGGATAACAGCAGTGATTTGAGCTAAATTGTAATGCATGCTTACATGATCACAATAAGAACATAAAATTGATTAGCTAATTAATTAATTAGCACAAATCACTGTCATTACTTAAATATTAGATCAAAAACCACAACTTTGATACATAAATGCAGACTAGATCCATTTTTAAGAGGAACCATCAAATGATTGGTCAGTTTCACTTGAAAACTGACAATTAATAGATGGTGGTAAAGTACATCTGAGGCTGGTAGGAGTGTCATTAGTCATTAGTTTGTAAACGTTTGGTCAATAGATAAAATCTTGATTGATTAATCAGCATGGATGTCTTGGCGATCTAAGATGCGCACAGTGAACACGTGTCATAAATTAGCTGATCTGATAATTTGGCGTCCAAGCATATTTTGTGCTGAAAGTAAGAACGTTTTTGTGCAAACATTAGCAAATGAGGCTTTCCATTGTCTGGGAAGATATTCCAGCAGGTGAATGGAAACCTTTACCTGCTGCTATCACAAGATGAATTCAAGTTGTATCCTCTTGATGCCAAGAATATCCTTATGAGCAATCTTTGGCCAATAATTAACACTGTTTTCATCCTCAACAGGTTATACTTTTTTATTTTTCTTAATGGAGACTCACAACTAGCGACCACCTGGCATGTATCAGGCCAAATTTGATCTCCATCATAAGACGAAAAACTAGAAAAAGTGATGTGCTTTATCTGTGAGTGGCCCTTGTTGGCTGATGACACAGTCAGATGTGTGAATGAGCTCTCCTTCAGTGATTAGCCTGCAGGGCCCTTTAGTTCCCCTGACCAATGCAAACAGTCTCAGTGCTGTTCACCTGCACTTAGCAGGGCCAGAGGAACCCACAGCGTTTTAATTACTCCAATCAGATGAATCATACTCTTAGATGACTCTGAATGAAATGTAACAATCTGTGGGTCATTGTTTGGACGTCTGTGTGTGTGTGTGTGTGTGTGTGTGTGTGTGTGTGTATCTGTGCGTCTATGAGCATGAGAGACAGTCGGAGAGAAGAGATTAGAAAGGCGCTTCCTGTTGAAAAGACAAATATGCTGAGGATATTAATCTCCTCACTGGAAAGATAATGAGTGAAACTGTCTCCTTATCTGCAGTCTGCTTTTCATTGAGCGATTTCACTGTTAAATAGACTGTCTGCTTGTCAGAAGCATTATATTCAAGCCCGAATGATTATGAATTTGTTTCAGAGTTGCACAGATATAGTGTATTATGTTCTAAAGACGGGAGAGTAACTTCAAGATATTCTGACTTTGCCTTTTAAAAGTTAATTAAAACAGGTTGGCTGTCTAAAATCAAAACCCCTAACACAAATGTAATGTTGTTTATCAGTTTATTTCTGAACAAAGGCTTTGGTAACTCACAAAGCATGAGTGCCTGCAAAAGGAATGGGGGATTGTGAAGTGTATCTGGGCACAGCAAAGCCAGTGAAGATGTAAAATAATGCAGAAGTTAAACTATAACATAGATAGAGAGATAGATTGAGCTCCAGCTGGTGGTCCTGTAAGTAGTTTTTATGTGACCAAGCTTCCCGCAGTACCTATTTTGTGACAGAAGCTCAAGACAGAAAGTCTGTGTTGAGTGAAACGAGAAATACACTGGTGGCCAAACACACACACACTCCTACACCTGCACAGAAACAGAACATTTTGTTGAATCTATTCATGTTGAGCTTTGTCCAAGTCAGATCCTCTTTGTGCTTTCTTAATCTCAAACCTCTCATGGGGTGCACACAGAAAATGCGGCACACATTCCCCTCCCTGTCCATTTTTGGACCATTTAGGCAAATACACCCAGATTACATAACCACCTTGTCCAAAGTCGTTTCTCCATTCGAGAGACAATTTGTACCGAAATGTGTGTATGTGTGCGAGTCTGTTTTCTCTGATCTTTACACTTAAAACATTTCCGCTGTGATAATCTTCATCTCTCACACACTCTCTGTCTTTTTGCAGCTCTGAAGCTCATACATTATTTGGTCCGTGTTGCAGTGTGGAGGATACCTCATGCAGCAAATCTTTGTAAAGAGGAAATGAACATTTTTTTTCAGATTCTGGACCCGGGTGCTCTCCGCATGTGTGTTTGATCCACAGAGGGAACATGACGCTCATGTGATACACGGGTGATATCACGTATGTGGCATGTACACTGGATGAGCCGCTCATCCACAGAGATCTGCTGTGGATGTGAACGAAAGAGCAGATTTAGGTCATTTGCAGCAGAAAGGTCAGGAATCAGAGTGAAAATGATTTAGTATCCGTCATTAATCTCTCTGTGCTCGTGTTTCCTAAATACGAAACATAGTGTTGCCTTGTTTGATATCCTTTTTTTGCTGCTTTGGTGATAGTCTCCTTGGTTCTACTGAAGAGGATGACCCTGTTTTTTTGTGAGTCATTCCTTCTACATCACATCCATCCTGTCCTCTATCAGCTTTGCACTGAAAAGCATTACACGTAGGATGGATTCTATGTATATATCGTCATTGTAGTGGTCAGGGAAATATTCTAGTTGTCTTGCATGTTTTGAGATGCTGCTGAAGGTTTTCCAATTGTGAATCAATTTCAAGAGCTGCAGTTTTTGGTAGACTTTGAACTGTCTTAACAACTTTTATTCTCCTGTCGTATTCAGAATTTGTTCCTTGCATGTTGATGTCTTTCCATGGTGACTTCTATGATGAAGAAAATCGCATTTTGAAGCGCAAAAAGATTCCAAAGAGTCTCTGTTAATAGAGGTCTGCACTAAGATAAATGATCTCACTTACAGCTGGCTTGGTAGTTGTTGTTAAGTGTAAATTTCCAATGATTTTTCCTGTTAAAGGTCATTATTTTATGTAAACTCATCACCTCGTCTTTGGAACTAATGATGACTGAAGTACTGAACTGTTAACTGTATCTGCTGTGCTTTGCTGTGGTTAGTAATGCTATGAGTTGTTCAGGAATCTTCAGAGTCAATTCAGAATCAGAATCGATTCAGAGTGTGATGATAATGGTGGTGGTGAAGGGATGAAGAAGGTTAAAGATCATTTGACATAATTAGAGAAAGAGACACATTAATTATCACCTTCACAAATGATTTGATGTTGAAAATAAAGTCAGTATAATTTAGATCAAATAAAGGAGTTTTTAAAAGACACTGGAAGGAAGCTATTAGAAATGAGTGATAACAACCTCAAGAGTGGCAGCCAGAGACAAAAAGAAAATGAAGCCATTGACAGCCAAGATGATAAATAATGCTTTGAAACACTCATTCTGGCAGACGCCTTGTCAGAAATGTAAACCAACCATCTAACGTATGAACCGCAGCTTCAGACAGAGAGCAAGATGAGAGTGAGAGGTGATAGGAACCGTCTGAGATGACAGCACCCTCACACACTCACAGCAGGAGTGGCATGTGACAGTGTCAGCTAATGAGACTATTAACGAGCTGTCACGTTCATTAAGCAACAGTTAAAGAATCCATCTGATAGGGCTTTGTTCTTTCGGCTTATATCATCACCAATATGCATAATCTGACATAAAAGTACATATATGAATAAACAGACTGCATGTAGAAATAGTTATTATACAGTATATATTTCCTCTTGAGAATCTTCTTTCTTGAGAATCTGCAGCACAATATATACAGTATTTCTTTAAAACTCAAGGGACCAGTGTCATCCTTAGGCCTCATAGTCATATTGATTTATTGATGGGCAGTCCCACGGTAAGGCTTAGCTGGTGCTTGATTGAGACAGAGAGTAGTGTGACATGCAGTTCACCGCAGTGCCTACTGAATTTTACACTGCTGTCGCTGTAAGATACTGAATGGATGTAGCTCGGGACTCGCAGACAGTGCGTTTCTGAATTTCAGTTGGCAGTGTGACAGTCGGGATTTGCAACAGCACATTGAGTGCCTGACTATCTGGAAAAGTTAATTCTGTGTGGAAAGGTGCTGCCACTGACAGTGGGGACTGGAGATACTGTGGGAGAGAGAATACTCTGATTTGATTCAGCTCATAGATAATAAAGGCGACTTTGGTGATTTGTCAGATTTTAAACCAGAAGTCCTTAAAATAATAAATAACTACTTGACGCCGTTATGTTATGCTGAGGTATCACTGAAGTTGTGCCGCTTGGGACCGCTGAAACATGAGCTGAATGAAAAATGAGCCTTTTGTCAATCACCAACGTCCATTGTTTTGATGTGTGTGTACGAGCTATACATTTCAGCAGTGTGTTGCTCAATAAAATTGTATATGGCAATCGCGACAGATGATGGTTGAAGCAGCTCTTCATGACACACAATCTAGAAATAATTGTGCTGCTGTTTGACCCACCTGGGGTGTTATTTAAAACAGATTGATTGAAGCCCAGTAAATACCTTGATGAGTGCAGTGTTATTATTAAAGATAAGTTATAAAGGTATAAGTTATAAACTACGTCTATCCTTCAGCTCAAACTGATCTTTGATTTGAGGAAGTAAATGATCTTTGAATTGCCTCCTGTTTGAATTTGTCTGAAGGGGATAGGGATCTTTTTGTCTATACTAATTGTCTGTGTTGCTGCATGATCACTGATCTCAGCCAATAGAAACTGAGGTAAACCATCAGCATTTTCAGGTATATATGTATATATATTAGGGGCGGGAGTTAAACACGTTAATTACAATTAATTAATTACAAAATGTGCATGTGCATTATTTGACAATATAATCTTAGAGAGCCACGGCCCCAACTGGGTCCATCATACAGTGAGATCACATAACACATAGTCCATCGACCACACTGATACACAAGACACGTCAGAGCGAGGAGGCTAACAACAACTAACAGTGTGTGTGTATATACATACATATAATGTGTAACAGTACAACATTAGTGGAAAAAGTAATGTAAATACAACCCTCAACATGGACTGTGACTCTGTCCAGGTCTCAAATTAACTCACCATTCAACATGACTGTGAAACTGTGTTCTGTTTTCACACATAGTTGCAGAAGGTGGCACATCTTCCTCACACATGCGCTCTAATAGACACTGTTTTTTCCAGCCTGACGTGGAAGCTTTACAGTAGTAAATAAGTAGTGAATTTAATAGTTTTAGATGAACCCTGATTTTTTTGGTTAGATGATTATCGAACACTAATGTCATTTCATTTATGTGATTTAGTTTTAGGCCTGAATCTCTTCCATTTTCAGGACTCTTTTAGCTTTTGCCCAGTTCAACCACAAAGAAAAGTTTTGTTAAGAAAAAACTGTTTATTATAATGTGATTGGCAGGTTTAGAAGAAATTTCCTGTCTAAATGGAGAAACTCTTTTGATGTCAGTGACGCCTTAGTCCTTCTTCTTGTCAAACTCAGCAGCCCGAGTAAATGCTGATCTCCTGGATCTCCTGGTGTTTTGGTTTGTATTGTTACATTAGTGCAGCATTATATAATATACCAACCATCAGGTCCATCAGATTTACAATATATATCAGTTCTACCTGAAATAGGTTGTTATTTTCTTCTTCTTCTCTAGTGTTGCTGCATGTAGCTGCATTTTCGCTTTTATGAGGACACACAGTATCGACATGCAGATGACTTTGCTGGTAATTGGATACGGTGACCTGATAAGTCAGTCCTGCATTCCCAACGTACAACAGGAAAGATGCCTTTGATCCTCACAGGTGCCTGAAATACAGTGCTAATGTAATGAGTAATGTGATCATGTATGTATGCTAATGTACATTTTTGTATGTATAATATATGTATGATATAATAATAAATACAAAACAGTGACCTAGATATTGTATGTCCCATGGTGAGAAACCAAGGATGTTGGAATCACGTGTAGCATGTTATAGCCCCGTATAGTAGGAGCCACGTGCTCATGGCCTGATTCTTTTCTCTCCAGGGACAAGGTTGTAGCGAGCACTCATGAGCGCACACATGCACGCACACACATTCACTCATACATACACACAGCAGTTTAATAGACATGTGGTGGCCCTGCACACAAATATTCAATATATAAATACACTTATATGCTCCTCATATAAACACACACACACACACAAATGCGTCCTTATAGACAGAGAAATGTGCACATACATATGTACTCACATACATACACACATTCCTGCCACAGGATGCTAATGAAGATAAAGTAGCTAATTAAACATGACAGTGAGGAGCGATGGGCGGCCATGTTATGTGACGTTATGAGGTCGACTTGGACCTATAGACATAGGACTTGGGCCAATATGGGATACTGTGCTGGTAAGAGGGAGAGAGGTGGATGGATGAATCCAGTGAGGAAGAAGATGAATCAAAACATATCAAGACATAGATGGCTCCCCTGGTGGGTTTCTATACACACTCTCACACACACACACCCACACACACAGACACACACACATCTCACCTCACACTTGGCCTAGATCTATGAGGTGGGTGATTCCCGCAGGTACAGCACACCTCAGCCAACTCTAGACAGTCTGAAATCTGGAGGGAAATCCAGCAGCATACACCTACATCCTGTGTTTTTGAATTTTTATCAGTTTGTCTTTGTGTGTCTTTAAAGTTATTTTACACTCATCCATATTTTTACACGAGCAAAGGGTCAAATGGGTAATGTGAAAGGAGACACTGAGACCTAATGACCTAATGGAGAGTTTGAGTGTCTTTTAGTTCATTTTCGAAAATGCTTTTTCAAAGTGTCAGTCCTCTAGAGGGCATGAATATGTGTAGGATCTTATCATAAAAGGTTAGAATTCCTTGTGCGCAAATGGGAATTTTGTAAAGATCATGGGGTCACCAAAACCATAGTTGTCAGTACAGGACTAATCCTAACCCTAAATGTTGAGAATCCCTCTTCTGTGGAATATAATACCAGAAACCCAGCTTGTCCAACAGCTTACAGAGCTATGTCATTTGAAGCTCAAAAATGAAACTGTTTTCAACAGTCAGACAATCAGGGATTATGTGAGCGTTGGGGTGACTGGAAATTTGTGTGTTAGATGCACGCTGAAAAAAAGACAACTAAAACTACCAAGCCAGGGGAGCAAACCGAGAGCTGACCAAACTGATCAGCCCGCCAGTCCAATTCACATTCACATTCACATTCATGTTGCTTAACCGCTGTACGATGCTTAACTGCCACAGTGTAGAGCCCGAGTGTGTACCTGCGTGACTGTTCTGCTGTTTATTGCTCATCACCATGTGCTTGTAGTTTGGTTAGTCATTGTTGGGTGTGTGTGGATGTGTGTGAGTTACTTGGTGTTATGTCACGCACCTCCCCCCAAACCCCTGCATTTAATCTGTTACGTCATGTCACCATAGTAACATCGGCAGTGGTGATGCATTCTGCTTCACTGGACCACCAGCCACCCAAAACCCTCGCCATGGTGTGTCTGTGTTTGTGTGTAAGTATGTTGCACTCCTCAAGTGTGTTGAGTGTGTTTTAAGCTGTGAAGTTGTTCAGTGTCACAGACACACAAACCAGGACACACTCAGTTCTCTCTCTCAGACGCAAACATGCACACACACACACACACACACACACACACACACACACACACACACACACACACACACACACACAGAAGTATTGGCTCAGGGGAAGAGCAAACAGCAAGAGGGCACAAGGCG
>JAOXYL010000039.1:2002744-2023456 GCA_028564955.1 Terapon puta | reverse complement strand
GTTTTTTTTTTTATGAAACCATTCTAACCACCTCTTTCGCTTTGTTTTTGTCTTTTTCTTACTTAGGATATCATGCTTCCAGCCACATGGTTGATGAGGGGGCAGGGTGGGAGAGTCGTCATCTTCTACAAGAAGTCACTGACAACGAGTCTAGGCTCTACTCTGAGCCTGAGAAAAACTGCACTGAACCAGGTAAGAGCAGCTGAGACTCTTGGTGAGCTAAGAAGAAAAGATCACAGCAGCTGTCACAGATTTATGACAGACTAAGCAGTTGACTTAAGCCCATGTGTTATTTTGCAAGAAAGGTGAATTTTAAGTATGTGCAAATGCAAACGCCAGTGTGGGAGTTGAACATTTCTTCAAAAGCTGTGATTAAGAAAACCAAATGATCATGTTAAGAGGCTCATTATGGTACGATGTGTTGTATCTCAAATCTCAGGTGGTTCTTATTAGGTCCATCATTGTTTTTCTTTACTTATGATTGGGTCAGGTGTGACTGTGTGAGCGTATTGTAGTTTTGGGAGATGCTCATGAACTGTCAGTGGCTGCAGGCTCTGAAGGCTTAAGGTCTTTGGTGACTCTCCTGGTTTCTTTCATGGTCCATGATTTAGTAGCGGTTACTGAATTGGGTTTTTAGGATCCTGTACAATGATAGAAATATCAGCTGTTCAGTGGGGGAAAAACACTGTGACAACCCAGCGCCGCTTCCCTTCACCTTTGCACACACACAAACACTCGTATAGAGAGGGGCTGAACTAAAGATAAAAAATGAACTGTGCTCCCTCTGGTGAGGAGCCAGAGGTCAACACAGATGGAGAAAGTTTTTGAGAGCTGATGAAAAACACAAACTTCTCCCAGGTGAAAATCCTCTCTGCCCTCCTTGAGACTGAACACTGCCCACATCACTGTGCATTTATCCCTGTGTGTCTCCCAGTCTTATCCCCGGTGTGTACCAAAAGCTCTCATGCCGCATTTTTGTTTGCTCTGTGGGCTTGTTGGTGTGTGTGTGTGTGTGTGTCTGCGCGTGTCTCTTTGTGTGTTTTCCCCGTGGCGCGGAGTGTGTGAGTGTTTTCCATCTGGAATCCTGGGGCTTTACAAGGCTGACGTCCTGCCAAGCATTCTCTTGATCTCATTGTAAACACACCGCCCCCATCGAATGCGCACACACACACACGCACACACACACACACATACACACACACACACTCTTGCTGCTTGCAGCTCGGGGATGCAGTGACGTTGGATTCTGCAGTCTGACTGAATTTGTACAGACAAGTTATATTTAGGCAGCACATAGTTTATAGCCTGTTTCTGTTTAATTACGCTTTGTCACCTGAAACACTAATTACCTTAATAGGGATTATTCCTGCTTTCCTGCACTAAAAGGCGCCTTCACAACGTGCTCCTTACGCCTCACTTGCTCTCTCCCTCTCTCTGTCGCACCATTATCATCTGTTTAGCTCTCTCGTCCCCCCGGAGTGCTTGCTGTCTCCTGCTTTTTCTTTGTGTTTTTCTTTCTGTCGCTCTCTGGTGTCTTTTTTTTTCTCTCCCCCTTCCGCTCACAGATACAATCATCAGAACATTTTCAAGTCGTAGAGCATTCTCATCATGCGCAAAGCCAAAAAAGACACACGGCACGTACGCACGCCGAGTTCCACGCACGTGCATCGTCTGAAGCACAGATGTGGCAACACGTGCATGCACATATCCATCTAAACAAATATTTAATTTTCGTGTGGAGCATCTAGGCCCTGTTGTTCTCAAAACAAGTGGAGATTTCAGGCGTGGGGAGGTTAGCTCTTTTTGAATGATATTGGTAGTTTCAGGTTAGATTGCAGGTGAGATTATTTCACCTTTCAGCTAAAGACGAAGCGATGGATTTGATATGTTGAGTCTGACATTTCTTAGTAAGAGAGTTAAGGATTGTATTGTAGGGGAATAAGGGACTGCCATATTTGTTAAAATGGGCTACAGTTTGCCTTTATTGGGAAAATAACTATTCCACTGCAGTTGTTATTGGGCTTTCACAGCAACAGTTTGGGGCAAATATTCCAGGTTCTGTTTTTAGTTGCGTTTTCTTGACAGCCTCGCTTCAAATACGCAACATTGGTGCTCGGACACATGACGACAAATCAAACCAAAATAACGCAGCTCCTTCTGCTGTTGGCTCAGGCCAGCTGGGGTCTGTGTGGCTCCCTCAAGTGAACAAATCAAATGAACTTTACCGAGCTGTATTCAGCTTAATAGAAATTCAGGTGTGGGAGATACGCATGCACCATGGGTATGCTGCAGAGAAAATGTTAATAGTTCATCATCACAATATAAAATATCCTGAGGAAATGTATATATAAAATGTACCGTTATATACTATTCGTCATTAGATTCAATGTTTAACTGCTCATTTTGAGTTTATTTTGTCATAGTTTGGTTTCCTTAAGCTTTACCATTACAGAATAATGTTAGGATCCATTCTGTGTAATGTCTGCATCTTGAAAAATGCCTTTCAATGGCTTACCATAACCTTTATGAGGGAAATTAAAAAATTAGGTTTGGTGTACATAAACCTTGGTGGACACAAAAAAGACCCATCTTTTCAAAATATCAGTAGATTTTAATTGTAATATAATGTCCACTGTTCCCTTTTCTGTTGCTGACACACAACCAACATAATGCTGCTTCTGCCAGTTTGCCGTTCTAATTCTGTTCTTGTACACTTATGTACAATAGTTGGCTTATGTGCAGCACATTTTAAGTGTCAACCAGTGTGAAAAATGCCCAAAGTAACATGTTGAAGATCTTTGTTTGGTTTGATCAGCAAAACCCAAAGATCACTTTTCAGTTATTTAGAATTGAGAAAATAAGACAACCCCCGCATTTGAGACCTGGAATGAGTTGATGTTTAATTGATTTTCAGAATCCTTGTCTTTGCACTAATACACATCATGGCTAATAGATAAAAAAGGAGCACCACATGAAACGACAGTAAGAACATAGACCTATGAAACTGGACATCACAGCTGTTTGGAGTATTTGATTGACAAGTGAAGTAGACACAGAGCATCTGTAGCAAGTCTGAAACAGAGCCAAAGTGAAAATGTCAACACTGCAATCAGTATGTAGCTGCTTGGATCTTTTTTAATTAAACCTGGTTTGATTACGTGTTCAGGTGAACAGTAACACTGACAGCTTTACCAACCACATGTGTGTGTGGGGTTAACCTCTCTGTCAGCGCTCTCACACTCTCCCCTCCTCTGTCAGGAGAGATGTTTCTCTTCTTTCCCGTGGCAGCGACGGTCTCTCCAGCCCCCCTGTGTGTGCTGTAATTGGTTGGATCAATGGCACTTACTTCCTTCTCTCATCTCACCGTACACAGTATACAGACAGCACAAACGCATTCGTACACACAGCAGAACAAATGCACACAAACAGGCGTCGACACAGACACATGCTGGAGGAGTCTCGTAAACAAACGCATACACAAATATAGAGACGTATGTAAAACTGAGCATACAGTGATTTTTTTTCTCACTGTCTGGAATGGCTGCCGTTTCTCTGTCATTCTCCTTCCTTCTAAGGTCAAATACCAACACACACATTCAGCTATGATTACGCATTATAACAGTGGAGTGTGTTGGATTAGAGATAATCATGTTTACAACTGCCGACTTTCTCCTCTCTGCTCATGCACAGCAAACAACGACCTCTGCCTCATTATAGTGTGTGTACTTATTTATCTGTGCGTGCGTGTGTGTGCCATCTAATTCAATCTTGCTCAAATAGCAGCACAGACAGATTTGGATGTGGAGTTATTGTGATCCATCCTTGACCGCCTTATCAGTTACACTTTAGCTCACATTCCTGTCTAATAAGTTTTAATTAACCATAAAAATGACTTGTTACAGTCTAATTATGCTTCAGTTGCGCAAATGGAACGTAATTTAAAAGGTTACGCTCTTTTGCTCTCAGTGTCTCCTCACTTCGCCTGCTGAAATTATTATTATTATTGACTATTAGAATTTTAGTTGAGGTTTACTTGAATCATTGACTCGGATGGTGTCGACAGTTCAGCTCTCTCTCTACACATTTTAGTCACTTTGTTCATTTTAATCATTTTTAATCTAATTTTTGCAGGGAAACCGATTTCTGTAGCCACGTTATTTTAGCAGAGCCTACATGAGATCTTTTTATCACATTTATTTAGGAATGTGATCTCTAAGACTTTCAAAAAATCTGTGAGTCTGGTAGTTTTGAATAACACCAAATATGAACAAACTGATATGTGACCAAGGTATATCCTAAATTGGATACATACCAGTGTAAAATATAGCTTGTCATTTCTTTGATGGATAAACTATGTAATGGTGCCACAGTTTCTAAGAAATGTTAAACCCAGTTAGCTGTTTCTGTTGAGCAGTATCTTGTGCACACAGATACTGGCTCTGTTAAATTAGTGTGTTGATCATATACATTATAAAGCTTGTCACCCTCTGTGACCTTTACAGTTACAACATGCTGTTGTTGTGTATAAAAAAAACATCATATGCCCTCCATGATGTCTATTTTGTTAACTTTTCATACTCATCGTCTAGTATAATGCAAATATTTGGGTTTTTGTTAGATTGCAAACTTTTTATTTGGCTTTTAGTTCTGACTTCGTATCATAATAACGTGAGCCATAGACATTTCTAGCCCATTTCTGAAGCACTAAGCACCCCTAAATTGAATCCCATCACCCGTATTTTTTTTTGTTGTTTACTGTATGTCCTAGCTAGAATAGCGTCAAAACTATACAGTACTTCGTCTGTATTATATAATAATACAGACGAAAGAAGAAGACAGAGATTAACAATGGAAAAAGTCAACATGTATGTTTTACATGTTGTGCATTACATTTCAAATAAAAGACCAAAACATTTTCCAGGGTTCATTTTTTTGTATTGTTGATACTTACGTTGAAAAATGTGGTGTTTACACGCACAGTAATTTTCCTCCTGTTGCCTTGGGGACTTCATGAAGTGACGTCATTGGAAAACAAACCCCGTGAAAAAGATATGACTAAGTCCGCAAATCAGTGTGCCAAGACATGTTCGCATTATCGTTATTATTATTTTTGTTATTGTTGTTGTTGTTGTTTAATGCATTCAGTTTTACAGAAGTTGTATTCTTTTTGTAAAGCTAAACTTGTTTGACTCATCAACGTTTTGTAAATTTGAACTATGTTTATTAAGGTCTGAAATGAAACTTCATTATTCCAGCACTTTCTGTGATGTAGTATACTTGCTTATCATAGGAAGTCATTAGAAATTACTCTTTACATTAAGGTATAAACTTAGTGTTGGTGGAATCATTCTTCTTTCTTTGCAAATTCAAATTTCATTGCGTAAAATTGCCTAAATATCCCACATATCAACCCCCATTATCAAGGACTTTTGGCCACAGTAATCACAGAAAAACTCCACTGTATAGTATGATGTTTCATCCTATCCATTTGTGGTTGTAATGAACCAGCGTTTTGGCAGCCTTGAGGGACGCCAGTAGGGTATTAAGCTTTAGACCTTTATTTCTCAGTCAGTACTGTCAGTCCTGCTTTGATTTAGCTTCATCTTTCAAAAGTCAAAAGCTTTGTGAATTCTTTTTAAAACACATGGAAACTACTGCCTTAACATGCTGCAAGCAGCATGAAAAACGACATGTGCACTACAGGTTTTTCTAAGGATGCAGCTAATTGTCTGCTTAATGGGACCATTTTCCTCCATTATTCCTCTGTTTTCTCCAGCACTGCACACTGAGGCAAAACCTTAAAGGCAGAGTGAGTGTCTATTTTAAGGCATTTAAGGCAATCAGCTAAAAGATGTTAAATCTAGATTTCTGAAAATCAGAAAGCAGAAACAACAAGAAATACTGAAGTACACCTTTTAGATCACGTAACATGAGGTTTTTAGCTAGAACATTCATGAATGAATGAGGATTAGATTAAAGACACAAGTGTGGACAAAACATCACATGATTACTTAAAGTATTAGGAAGCTCCTTATTTCCCCTGCGATATCTTGCTTTGGATCAAGATATCGCGTCATGTTAGATGGCCACCAGCTTCCATGCTAAAGCTCTGAGGCTAGTGAAAAGACTTAAAACCAGTGTTGAATCAGTTCCATAATGATCATTCATACTGCAGCATATCCATCATAACATTGATAGAAACCTGTTTTATGATCCTCTGCAATCAGATTTATTTAGACATCATAGCCGTCCCTGGTACAGGCTAGCCGTTGCTGTTGTGTAGCCTGTGGTGCGTAGCAGGGCAGGAGAACAAACAGGTTGTGAAAGGCAGGCAGGTCATGTTTCCCCATGTGTGTGAAGCCCTGGGAATCCAGTCCTGAACACAGACTGTGGTTGAAGGCGGGAGAGAGGGCATGATGCCAGCTCCGTGCGGTGAAGGAAGCTCATATGCTGATGTTGAGGCGATTACATATGTTCGCCTTCATGTGATTGTGTACGCAAGTGTAACCCTGTGTGTTTGTGTATGTGTGATTGTATGAGTGTGTTTACCAAGCCATCCTTTCCTTGCCCGCGGTCCATCTGTCACTCCAAGAAAGCTCATTAGGCATGTCAGAGACTGCAGGCCAGCTGGGAGGGTGTGTATGTGTGCGCGTGTCCATGTGTGTATGTGTTGGGGGTGATCTCTGTCACTTCACATTGCATAATTTCCTGTTAAGGAATCCAACCAGCATGAAATAATCCAAAGTCTGTGACAGGGAGGGAGAACAAAATTGGCTAATTTTGTTATACAATCAGTATAACATTTGCCCTCCCTCAAGTTAACCCTTAGCAGTGTAAAGAAACTGACTGAAAATAAATGGGTGACGTTATGCACTGTGGAGTTCAGGCATGCTGTTTAATACAGGTTTGGTGACTTGTGACTCTGTGGATTAGCTAAGATGATTTTGTCATTGAACTAAAAAATATTACCACTAGTTGGGTGGGAGTAAGCTCCATCATGTCACCAGAATGGATTGCTTCTGGTGGTACCTGGGAGCAGGACGGTGCAACAACGGTGCATTTGACCATATTGTGGTAGAAAGTAATGCTTGGAACATAGTGTGCATACTCGGCACTGTGGGGGTGGTTGTTCTGAGCCCTCAATGGATAGATATAGTACCACTCTGAAAAAATAAAAAAATAACAATCGAATTAAAGTACTTTTGCCTGCTAGGATGTTGAAGCATTGATGCTGAGGACTGCACTTCTTCCAGACAGAGTGATATTATTTTGAACAATAATAGCAGATTGTTGCTTCATCCTTGCTGGCCAGTGTCATGAAAATGTGTGTGTGTGTGTGTGTTTGTGTGTTTGTGTGTGTGTGTGTGTGTGTGTGTGTGTGTGTGTGTGTGTCACCTGGTTCTTGGTCACCTGGTTCTTTATGTGCAGTAGTAAGTTAAGGTACACTCTGCATAGTGGTGTAATATTATACAAAATCTGCCACTGCACGTACTTATCCTCAGCAGAGAGAAGTGTGCGCACACACACACACACACGCACACACACATAACCTCAGACGCATATGGAGATTAAGGTTTAAATGTCATATTACTCAGCAGCGTAATGGCAAGGCCAGCTACACATGAGGTGTCAGATTTCATCTCTGTCTGGGAGGTGTGCGTGTGTTTTACTGCAGTCTGCTTGCTTATTTATGATCCTGAATTATCATTTTAGCAGAACCTGGTTAGGAGTTTTGCTCCCTGTTTCACCTTTACTGAAATAAGTCGTACAGCACAGAGAGCTGTGGAACTGTCAGGGAAACGTTAAGTGATTGTGTGTGGCTGTGAATGTGTTTGTGTGCATTAGTCTGTTCGTGTACATGCTTACTGTCTAATTCCATCAGACCATGTTACTCTTTCGCCTCGTGGTGCCTGCAGTTTTAGTGGCAAATCACCACAACCCTTTTTACGTGGATGTAAAATAACAACAGAGGTTAGGAAACACTTTTAAAAGTCATATAAAAAAAACTCTGACTACATTTTCCCTTTTTATCAGTTACATCACATCCACATACAATGCCATGAAATGAAAATGAGTTGATTTTATACCCAATGACATGTATTGACATGTCAAAATAAATTACCACCTTCAGTAGCTTGTGGTCAGTGTGAGTAGCTAGTTTGATTGATGAATGACAGCAATGATGAATGTCCAGGGGCCGATTAGATGCTACTTTTAGAAAATACTTCAAGGCTGCAGAAATGATCACAGTGATGTCAAAGTCAGTGGGTATTTGGTTGGTGATCTTGTATTAACAAAGCCAATAAAATACCCGCTCTGTACATGCACATTAAATGCATGTATACACCAACATACCCCAATAGTTTATCTATAATGATGATTTTCCTCCACAACGAAACATTATGTTAATTTAGTGTGTGAAAAGATAAATGTCCTAGAGTGCAGCCCTTCGGGACCATTGTTATTCTACTCAAATGAACATCAAACCTACACATGCCAGAATTACTGAGCGCTGGAGACTTGTTAGTGTATAACTCTCTGAAGAAATTACTGGGGAGCTGAGTGTCCCCTGTGACATTGATCAGTTATTAGTGACCAGAGACACACAGGCCTCTGAAGAATGACCTTTGACCCTTTTTGCCTGTTTTCATTGTGGATCCTTTTTTGAGAAAAAAACACATACCTGTGAGAATATAGTCCCATATGAAGTGCAATGATGCTGTCACTGTAATTAAAGGACAAGTACACAGCACTTCAAAGGGTTGTAGCCACTGTTTTAACTGGTAATACACTTTTTTTTTTTACAATGTTTTGCAGTTCTGAGTCGAAATACTCAAAATTACAACTTACAACCAAAGGTTGACAGTTATATTGTTACCGATGTAGGTGCTTATCATGCATGCCTTATTTCCACCAATAGAATTGATTTATAATCAAGAATACGTGTCAGACAAGTAGACGCTGACTGCCACTCTCCATTAATGATGATGAGTTTGGTCCCGTCATGGTGAAGCGGTTTACATGTGGCTTTGGTATTGGTGATATGAAGATATTGAAGGGTGGTGTCTTTTTTTCCCCCTTCTGTCCAAAACAACAAACACAAGAGAGCTTAGCAGTTTTAAGGAATGGATTAAACAGTGTGTTTTTCAGCTGCTAACAATAACATGCTGGCTGACTTCTACATGTACCATCAACTGGTGGGAATGCTTACTTTTTGCCTGGATCTGTAGCTGGATTTTTCTCATCATTACACAGCACTGAGTTAGTTATTTAGTTCATTATTAAGTTAGTCATTTAAGACCCTTTTGCATTTTCCCTCTTCTGTCTTCGCTTTCACACAAATGCCCTTATTAGTAACCTGCTGGTATGTGTTTGTATCCTCAGATGTAGTGCACTATATAGTATGGATCCACTCAGGAAATTCTCTACATCGCCCAACTTTAACCTAATTAGGTCCAATTAACCAGAATGAGTCAAAATTGAGATACGAACCACAGTAATTACACCAAAATATTTATGGCATATGTACTCTAAAACAGTGAAATTCCCCTTTAACAACAGGAATGTATTACAGACGTACCAGATGCCCTGACAGCCCCCGCAGGTCTGCAGCCAGCATAAACAAACTCTCAGGAGAGAGCAATAACATGGCGCCCACACTATAACCTGGCTAAAGTCACTACAACACTGGCTATAGCTGTGTGTATGTGTGTGTGTGTGTGTGTGTGTGTGTGTGTGTGTAATGGAGGCTCTTTAGGACCATTCTGCAGCTCAGGCAAATCAGCAAATTTTTCACTGGTGGGAATAGACCCTCCTCCCCTGCTGCCATGGCAACCAGTGAACTGTGTGAACTGCCAGTGGATTTTGTGTGCGTGTATGCATGTGTGTCTATGTGTGTGTCTTCATGCATCGGTGTGTGTGTTCTACAGAGAGGAAAAAGTATCCAGAAGAGGACACACACCGTGTCCAATGCATAGTTCGATACTGCGGCTCTCTTTATCTCACCTCCTGAGCATGTCAGCGTCATACCTGGACACACCTACCTCTCTCTCTGATTTTCTCTCTCTTTCACTGCATCTCGCTTGATAGCTTACTGCCAATAATAGTGAACTGTGCCAGCTGTTGGCATACCACAGGCCTTGCAGCAGTGCTTGGCTGTCTCTCGTGCCTCGGCGTGCCGCGTTGCATTCCTCAGCTCTAGGGGGGATGTTTACATTTCAAAACTCTCCTGGTGGAAACTGAAGAGCTGACGGACCCGAGTCAGAGGGTTCAGGAAAGACAGGGACATGGATACTGGAATACAGAATAGAACAGAGGGGTGGGGATTTGGTTCTGATCTGGTGGCCTTTTTCAAGCAAATCTCTTTGTGCAGTGAACGTATGTGTGACACCTCAATGTTTGAATGAGGAAACTTTATTGGTTTGACTCTGTCCAGCTCCATGCTGCTGCTGACGGGAACACTGGAAAACATTTCTGGTAAATACTCAGATGTGAAGCGTGGTCTCAGACACCTTGTTCACCACCCTTCTCCATGAGAGGTCTCGTGGTGCTCTAACAGTGTCACACTGTCTCCACCTTTTCTTCAGAAACCACAGATATTATTTACACAACCCCGAGTGACCTCTTTTTACTTGTCAGGGCAGATAAGAGGGCAGCATTGGAACCCAGTGAAAGAATGTTTTTTTTTTAATAATATCGCAGATTTTTGATACATCTAATTCTGATTATAGTTTGGATCTGTGTGTATATCAGGAACATAATGTGATTAGCTGAGGCTGTGTGTTAGCAGCGCCTGACATATCTGTACAGGACATTTATTTTTGCTATTAGAAGTAAATCACAGTTGTAGGACATTGCCGAGGTAGCACCATTGCCTTGTTACAGCCTGACACATCAGACTGCATCAGCAATCAAGACAGGAACATCATTGGCTTGTTTTCTCTGCCCCATGAACATTATACAATCCGGTCGAGCGCCTCCCTCTGCTCAACTGTGATTTATCAAAGCAGTTTCTGTGGCAGCTCGATCCCGCTCTCTTCTTTTCTCCTCTCCTCTCCTGTCTCCTCATCTCCCTCCCCTCCTCTCTACCCTCTCTCTCATCTCGTCCTCCTGTCCCCTCTCTTCTCCTCTCCTCCCATGCTTGCTCTTTCCTCCTCTCCACTCCAACTTGGTTTATTTTCAGCGTCTACGCTCAAATGTTTTCATGCCCTAAATCAGTAAGTTGCAAGCACATTTCTATCATCTTGCTGTTGCAGCGGTGCAGTTGGAGGCCAGAAATTGAGGATTATATTGTGATATAATCCACCCGCTACACACACACTCACACACACTTGCTGCACTTGATGATCTTGTAATTCCTGAACACTACTCTTATTGTGACCCTCATAACCTGTAGATCTCAGGCTCATCGAAAGTTTCCTGCAGCGAGGGAACTGTTCACTGCAGGGTTCTCATGTACTGAGGACAGCTCAAAATATACATCAACAAAGAGTAACATGTAAGAGCTGCTGCTAATGTTACAGAGGAGCCAGAGTACAACACACATAGCAGACACACACTGGTTCCACAGAGTGATGTCATGATTTGCAGCAGAGAGTGGATGTAAAGCAGGATCATATTAGGAAAGAGAATAAAAGGAACACTAAACATGTGTGTGTAGGGTGGGATTAATATCAGGCCCATCTGCTTACGCAGACACGAATGTCATAAATATGATGGGAGCCTGGGCTAATGTATGGGCCGGGTGTCCGCGTGTGCATGTGTGTGTGTGTGTGCGCGCGTGCGTACAGTACATGTTGATGAACAATGTGTGTTGTCGTCCGGTTTGCATGTGTAAGAGCGCTGCACACGGTAATGATATGAAGAGGATAGTTTATTCCACGCCAGGAGGCACATGCTAGAGAGAGGACATATGTAATCTCTCCTGCTGGTCTGACGGAGGATTGTGCCGTTGATTTCAGGGTATTAACTTGTGCAGAGCGCTGAGAGAGGCACAGGACAGCACAACATAGCAGCAGACGCCTGAACGATGGATATGTGATTGGAAACAGCTGCATATTTAGAACTGGTTTGCCAAGAGCTGGGGGTCAATATTATTTTATTAAATCTAATTCCAAAACTGAATCTCCAACTTGAACTTTAAGCAGCTTAGGTTTTGCAAAACATAAAAGACTTACCCTCATGATGTCTAGGACTTGAACAATTCTGGCTACAGCATCCTACTGTAGTAATATTCCAGAAACTGCTGTAGACAATAATGTACTGAATCCAATTTTTCTACAATCGTGTAGCATTACAGGCCTTCCTAATTATGGCTTCCATGTCTCATAATTATACAAATATACAATCATGGGATCTTAATGAGATGTTAAACTTCTTAATGAGAAGTTGTAATTGCAGTACTCAGGGGTGATAATTATGTAAAACCGTAACAGCATTATTTACACACACATATCTATCTATCGAGCTATTTGTATATCTGTATATCTATCTGTATATATGTGTGTGTATCATGTCCAGAAACTACATGGCCAGGGTACTTTGTATGTCATATGCCTGAGATAAAGGTACAGTTAGTGGGGGGGCTTTTTCTACCCTTTATTGTAAATAGGACAGCTTAAGAATGACAGCGAATGGGCTCCAGGCAACCCAGTACCTGTGGCCTTATACATGGGCACGTGCACTCTACCGACACCTGCGCATTATTATTGGTGCATTTTTGATTAACAACTGAGGTCTTTAAAAGTACATCATTTAAAATAAAAGTGTACAGGAACTGGCTGTTTCACAATAAAAGCCTATGTTAATTGGTTTTATTTGAAGCTGCAGTCTTAGGTCTCAGATCTCGGGCAGCTGTAAAAGACATCACAGTGTGATTGTAACAAGTGAAAAGGTCACCTAATTCTCTCTTCATGCTTACTCAAGCTGTCCTTTAAAAACAAACTGCCCCTCTCAAGCAAAGGAAAACCGAGATGAACAGCATTACTTTGGGAGATTCTGTCACGTGAAATGTCACTTCTTGTAGTACTTACTTCCTTAGCTTTGTCTACGTATTTATTGCTAATGTTAATTCAGCATACTTTCATGATAATTGCACAATGATTAAAATGAGAACAAAGATTTTGACAGGAAGAAACACTAACCTTTCTCATGCCTTAATTAAAGATGGCTGCGTTTCTTCATGCTATAGCAGTTTTTGGTGACAGTCCTGAAAATGTGAGTTCAAAAGTATTTAGAGAATCAGTTATCAAAAGCATGTGTAAAGGTTACTGCACTATCTTTGAATATCAGTACATGATTTCAGTCTCCTTTTCTTGTCCTCCATCATTTTAACGTTCTCTCATAAGTTTGCACGTGTACAGAAAAGAGGAAGCATGCAGTAGGTTTCTAATGATGATTACCGACATGAATTCAGCAGTAAAAAAACAACAAAAAAACACCATGAAAAGGATCCTCTTTATTTTGTCTGTTTTCTCGTTTTCTTTGTTTCCACTGACGGCCTCACAACTTTTTTTTCCTTTACAAGCATTCCATCTTTGTAAATGTGTTAGTAATTAAGCAGCAGGCACATAGTCACATGTCAGAGGAGCCGATTAGACTCAGTGCAGTGTAAATAAGAACACCTCAGTCCGGCTGATTGTCTCACATTATACTTCATGTTACTTCATGAGCGACTCACAGCCCAAAAAATATGTTACATGTTACTCTGTATAGTACCATCAGTAACATGTAACATATTTTTGCACTGTATGCACTCCTCATGGTCAAGACACTGATTTACAATGCCTGTTAGAGGTGTAGTGACCCTAAACACTCTCTAAATAAATAGTGAAATTACAATGTTGTTTCTAGTAAAATAGTTAATGAACATGTGAGCAGTTTCGTGACTTGTATTATCAAATTATCCACTGTGAACTGAAACAGTCATTGGTATATGGCATTTCTTCTAGTCATCATTAGCAATTTAACCTCCCCATTTACAGCATTTAACATTTCAGTGACCCATCATGCTGTCATATTTGTAGTTCTCTATGAACATGAACGCAAGTCTGAATCTAAAATTACAGCCTCCTATAACCCAATTTGACAAGAAAGAACATATTGGGAAAAGGACTGAACTATATATATATATATACTGTACATGCTGCATATTAGTTATGACCTGTTTCACAGAGAAATCTTGTCATCTCCAATACCTTATACATCTAAAAATACTTCTTTGTAGTTCTCTTTTGATCAGCAAATCCATGCTATATTACAATGTTTAATGTGATATACTGTATGTGGTACAGTATGGTACAGATCATACACTTCCACTGTTTTAAGGCATAACAGCCATTATAGTGACAGTGATAACAGCACAACACAAGAAAATATAGTAAACACACACCGTACACACTCACACACTATCATCCACAGGTGAGACACTGAAGAAACATTACATTGATTTTTCTATCCTGTATAATAGGATGGAAAGTCCCAGGTCAGCGCGGGTCATAATCTGATTTCTTGCTGCCCACGTTTGCTGCCTCACTGATTAAATGCCAGCATTACCATGTAACCTTTAGCTGGGAAGCAGCACACATACACACACAGCCAACAAGTTTTCAGTGTGTAGTATCAAACATGTGCAACAAAAGCAGTTTTTGCTGTCATTCATCTCTCGTCAGGTGGATACACATATAGGCATACATTTTCTGCCTTATGGTTGTCTTGTCTCTCATTGTGACGTTCACACACGATTGACTGTTGAGCCAGAGCTGACCCTGTGCAGTGTGATTTAAACCTTTATTCATTTTTATTTCCTTCTCCCACCAGCACTTCGCTCTGCTCTTCGAGTTGGAAATGGACATGTTCCCATGAATATGACTCCCTGGGGGGGAAAAAAATCTCCTTGGAGATGAGAGTGCTGAACATCTCTGATTTAGAGCATAGAGAGAGAGAGCGCGTATTCTCAACAAGAGCTTGTTAAAAAACCATCACAATGGTGAACTTGCCATCCTGGAGAGGAAGGCGATTGATCGGGAATTGTGTCCCGTCAGGGGAACTGTAAAACCAGAGTCATGTCTTGATCTGATATGGTTATCTGCTGGCTTTCACTGATGGAGATTTGGAACAGGGAACAAAGACCAGTTGACAGTAATGTGCAGTATTTTGCTCATTGTGTCCATTTTCCATTAAACTGAGAAAGTTATTAGAAGACAATAAAACAGCTTGGGTCTAATTTTTACAGCTGTCTATTTTTTTTCTATAGTAATCACCAAGTCAATTGATGAGCGAAAAGATAATAAAAAAATAAAGTTTCAAGGTGAACAGTAAATTGATTGATATTATCTCTCTGTAAACCCGGATTCATTAACAAACAAGCCAAAAAAAAAAAAACCTTGATTTTTACGTTAGCAAATAATTCAACACCGTCAGCAGCAGGTTATATCAGTTATACCAACCAGCATTAATCCACTGAACCTGTTTTTTTTTTTACTGAGGCTAGTTGCCCCCAAACTGTAGTTCAAGGGTGGGCTAGTGTGAACCCTGCACCCTCCTCACTGGGCCACCTCTGGTGCTAATTGTGGCCTGAGGCTGCAGACACTCAGAAAACCATTCAAGGAGGAACAGAGCAGAGGGCAACTCAACCCAGACACTCATTTTTCCCAATCTGCCCCTCTTCTCCGGTCTTCTCATTTTCTTTTCCTTGTTTTGCTTTTGTTTTCCCTTTGTACTGTGTCCTTTTTAAGTTACTTTTTCCTCCATAGTTTGCACATTACAGAAGACATTAAGAACCACCATAAAGACAAATGGATTGGTATATATTCAACACTGATGTTGGTGGGCGACTTACAGGAAAATGTTGTAAATAGGGTCAACCTCTCTTCGTGCTTCCCCCTCGTTTTCTCTAATTTCTACACTTTTTTCCTGCTGACGAATGTCCGATGTGTTAGGTAATACCACCCACTTACTTGTAAGCACTTGTGGCAGAAAATAAATGCAACCACATGCTGCCGTTTGTACGTGTGCGTGCATGTGTATGTGTGTAGTCACATGCTTCCTTATGCACTAAACTGTTAACCACTAGCAGGCGTAAGGCCACAGGGTCGAGCATTTTAAACTTACATCATATTTCTCCCTTGTACCCGCTGCTGTGTACATGGTGTGCCGACTGTGTCCATCTTAAGCCGCTTGATTCGGAGAATAAATATATATGAGGCAAAGACAGTTTGCATTAAACACTGAACCTAAATGACACTCAGAATGGCACTTTGTCAGGATCTGAGCCTTAGTGCTGCGCTTACCTCCCAGTGCATTAAAGTGCCATCTTTAGGATTAGGATAGCTACAGCAAGACTGGCATAGTGAATGTGTGTGTGTGTGTGTGTGTGTGTGTGTGTGTGTGTGAAAGAGAGAGAGACAGAGAAGAGAGACAGAGAGAAAGGGAGAGAGAGAGAGGTTCATAAATACGGTCAAAAATACTGTAAGTACCTGTAAAGGAAATGGGACTTCTGACGATCAAATAGTGAACCATTAAAACACAATTCAGAAAACTTGGCCCTTTTTAAGTGGCTGACTTTTGGTATTTCTTTTAAGTAGAAAATTCTCTTAATAGAGAGATTATATTTCCATAACTATAGGTTGAGGGATAATGTCCTTGGTTGTGTGTTGTACATGCTTTTCCTTGAATTTTACATTTGATATCTCACTTTAGTGTTCTTCACCAGACTAACATATCTTCAAAAACTTGGGTAATATCAGAAAATTTATACCAGCCTCATTTGTGATTAATCTGATTACCAGTAAGAGCTGGCTCTGTCCAGTTAAAAAATATACCTACAAGAACAAGACATCAGTCTAACCGATTTTATTTGTTTTCACTTATTAAGCCATTATTTAACCCATAATTTTACACACACACACACACACACAGTGTCTGTCAGTGTATCTTCATACTGTATATGTAGGAATATTCCTATGTAATAATACGTACGTAATAATAATATTATTTGGGAAGGAAGAAAGAAATAGATGGTGATTGTGCTGCATATCAGCAGTGGGACAGAACTGTGTATCAATTAGATTTGTCAGAAAATACTCAATTAATAGTGACACCATGTTATAATGGCTAAAGACAATCACACTATTTGTGATGAGAAGTAAAAAACATTTCACTGCATGATTACTTACTCAGATCTGGTGAGTTACAATTAGGTCAGTCTTTGCTAGTGTTTTCTTGAGAAAATTCACAAATCTTTGGTCACTCAAAAGTACATGGCCATGATGCTAAAATCATGTAAAAAATGGGTATTCTTATTTACTTACATGATGTCCATGTGACAATAAGAATATAGTGACTGTTGTTTGTTTCTGATGGTACTCACCCTCAACACACTGCATGTGAGTGTATCTCTCCATCACAACAGATGTTAAGCATGTTTTGTCATAGATGGAGGAAGAGCCATCTGTCATCTGCATAAAGCAGCATCTTTTCTGTTGCTCTTAAAACACAGCAGCAGCCTCAGATCCCTTTAATGATGTATAGGATTTGGAAGATTCTCTGTCTGTCTTTCTCTGTGTTTTTGTCTCTATTGGCACCGCAGAGCTCTTATGTAATGCTTGTTGTATTACGTAAGTGTTGGGGGTGGCAGTGACCTGGGTTGGGAGTGCAGGGCCCAACTGTTGTTTCTCTGCCCCTGGAGTGACGATCCGTCCGTCTCTGCTTGGGTCAATCCACATTGATCTCACACAGCTAAGGGATTTGCCAACTGACCGTGTGTGTGTGTGTGTGTGCGTGTGTGTGTAAGGCTAAAGCTTTGCTTCACATTTGTGCCATTCTCAGAAAAAGCCCAAATTACAGCAGTGAATCTTCACACATAATTTGCAGTATTTATGTCCGAAACATTTGACAACTGAACCATTTGTTCTGTAAGCTGAAAGTTTCACCATCTCACCATTAACACTTACTCACCATCTTCAGGGTGAGCAAGTGTTAATAGTGAGACTGAAAACCTCAAAAGAAGCATGATGAATTTAAAGGATTTTTTTTGTTGTGTTGTATCTAGCGATGCAGTTTATGTATGTATGTATGCGTGTATGTATTTTCTGTCATACATTAAAACTACTTTTTGCCAAATAAATTGTTCTGGTTGACAATCAATAAATACATAATAATAGTAATAATCGGATACAAAATGTACATCTGTTTCAGTAAGCCCCTGTTGGTTTGGGAGAAGTCAGAGTTGAGTCTTCATCTTTGAGTGGAGTTGTAATTAGCAAGCTTTATTGAAAACATCAGTTTGGTTGTACTGGTTCTTTATAGCTCCTGTAATTTGACTGAAAGGATAAAGTTCCTCCTGTCAGTGTTGTTTTCGTCAACGATGCCGATGACGAAATGTTTTCATTGATGCCCAAGATAACAAGGCGGTGACAAGCTAAACATGGCTCTCTAATGACGAAAACATGACGAGACGTGTGCGAGTTTTTGTTGACAAGACGAGACTGGATGAAAATGTCAGTGGGTGGCACACCTGATCAATTATATGGACAATCTGGGCACGAGCAGCCATGAGAAAGAAGTCATTATCCAATTAACTGAGTGAAATAGTAGTGATTGGCATTAAGCCAGTGGCAATGCTGTGTGTTGACTGGATAATGGTCAGGGTGGGCGGGCCTAGAGAACAGGTGGTTTACGTGGCACAGATTCTGTAGCCGTTTTTCTTCTGTCAAGTCAGGTTAAAAACAGCGGGACCCCATGTTAGCTTGTGAAAAATATATGGGAAAAAGCGAGCGGAAAAAAGAGCGAAAATAAGCGGGAAATGGCCAAAAGCTCAGTGGGGCTGCCAAAAGAAAGAAAAAAAGGAAAAGAAAGAAGCAGGTACAATAAAAATAAATAATAATAATAATAAATAAAAACTGAGGCTGAGCGAAGAAGAGACGGAGGATGTTGTGCTGACTAATGTTAGCACAGCCTGAGATAGCATGTCAGGCTAACACCAGTTAGCATCAAGCTCGACTGAACAAAATGAGGAAAATGACGACACAGAGGGAGAAAGAAAGGTTGAATAGTTCTTCTAAAGGTAAGAATCATTTGATAATACTGTCTGTGTACTGAGCAGGATTAACTACTGTGAAAAAAAGACTAATACTTTCTTTTCTTTTTTTAAATACTAAAGCTCACTGAACCTAGACTAAAACCTTTTTGAGTTTTCGTCGACTAAAACTGGGCTAAACTATCACATATAGAAATGATTAAAACATGACTAATAAAAAAACAAAAAACAAAAACTAAACCTAAAATGTCTGACAAAAACAACACTGCCTCCTATAAAAGAGATGTCATCTTGCTGAGTAAAATGTGCCCAGTAAGAAATTGCACTGTTTACGATGCAGAGCCTATATGTAATGTAATAATAACCTATATGTATATCCTAATTGTTATTATAATGTTGAGGCAAAGTGGCAACCTATTTGATGAGAAAACTGAAATTCTTCTATAGTTATTGCTGAAAAATGTTTTTTCCTGTTATGATCCTCTGGTCACTCCTCTTGTTTCAAGTAAATATATAATGTACATTACCAATGTGAAAATATACATTTAAAGCGATATTATTTTATTATGCTGGTTTAAGTTAATATATTTCTGCTGTATATGGTTCTTAAAGAATGTGACGTGTTGATAGATAGGCAATGGATGAGAATTGGCCATTGATGATTCCTAGAGGGAAGAGGAAGTAGAGGACAGCTTTGCATTATTTTAAACCTGTCCATCAGTTTGTCAGTGAAATGCAGAAGTCAAGGTTATTGTGATTATTGCCATGATCTGTATCTATTCCTTATTGTAAACCTGTTTACGTCAGCAGATGTAATACCGCAGACATACAAAGGGACATCTGAATTGAACAAAGACTTGGCAGATGTTTCTAATGAGAAACACAAGAGGATTTGATTTGATAGTGTGATTAGCCCCTCATCCATCCACACTTGTAGCTACATGGTCTTAAGATCCTGCACATCCTTGCAGTACTGTGGTCATTAACTGCCTGTTAGCTTAGTTAAGGAAGGTGATTAGAGAAAGGTTTGAACTGCTCATTTCTGATAAACTGAAGCAATGGTCAGTCACATTACTTAGTTAATATGTTTTTAAAACCTAAAACTGATTCTTCATTCCCTTTGAATGATGGTTTCATGCCCTTGAGTAAATGTTGTGAGGAAATAATATTATGCTGGACTCCACACATTCAGCTGAAGCCACTGATCTATTATAGACTTGCTGGCAGATGTTTTACTTATGTTATATATGAATATATGTTCTTGTGTTCGAGCTTTGATAATGTAAATTGAGCATTATAATTTCTCAGAGGCAAACAATGTTTGTCATTTGGGGCTTTAAATAAATTTGATTTGATTTGATTGTTGCTTGTAAACTGGTAGAGATTTTTCAGTACTGTTTGTTCAGATAGCTTTAATACTTAATTGTGTAATTGTTGGCAGTGATTCAGATCTGTAGATGGTGCATATGTTCCATTCACAGGAGTCATCTCTCAGTCATCTGGATATCATTGATGCAATTTAAATCATTTCTCATTTTTTAAATAAAAGCCAAAGGTCTGATTTATTCTGTCCGAGCTCTAACGTCCCCTTTATGGTTACACTCTTTCTTCATCATGTTTTCAATGGCAGCTCGACGTCATGTCAGATTCTTCTTTTTGTCTCCTTTTCCTTTTTT
>JAOXYL010000039.1:1972024-1993541 GCA_028564955.1 Terapon puta | reverse complement strand
GTACCTTTCTTTTCATATTCCCTTTGTTTTTGCTGCTTTACAACTGCACTTCTGTCTATCAGGAATGGGAGACATGGCAGTGTCCAACTCCATTGGCAGTAACGTGTTTGACATCTTGGTGGGACTTGGTCTCCCCTGGGCCCTGAAGACTCTGGCTATCAACTACGGTTCTGATGTAAGTAACACACTCCCTTGGTGTACTTCACACCTTCTTCTGATGGTCACACTGGAACCCACAGATACCACACACATATTTCTGAAATCAGCACACTTAACCCTTTACACCAATACCGGTGATGTCTGTTCTGTTAAAATTCTAATCATATACAGTAAAGTTTGTGCCCCTTAAAACTTCAAATAATCTTCAAACAACACAGCTTAAAGACAACAGCATGGATCAAGGACTCTAGATTTAAAAAGATGCTGTCATTTAATGGTTTAACACACAGGCAAATTGGAACATAAGCAGTATGAGACCATAATCTTTTAATGTGATATCCATATTTCAGTACAAAGAAATAAGCTGTATCTAACCATGTCGTTTCACTTGGTCAAAAGTTTGCAGTGAAACAGATAAGATGCAAATCATATTTTCTGGAAGTTTACATTTAAGTTTTCTTTGTGCAGTGAGAAAATCTGTGCAACTGAGATAACAAAACCCAACTTACTCTTAAAAACATCTTAAATATCCCCAAAAAAGTCACAATGATAAGATGATACACTGCTTCAGTGAGATAGCATAATCTGAATGACAACGTGAGTCAAAAGATAAGAGTTACAACAACAAAAAGGAATATAGTGGCAGGGAAAAAAATGGCTGTAAGGGACGTTATCATGGTAAAAGTGTTTATATGGTTCAGTGTTGGTTAGACAGTGGAATTGCACAATAAAATGTGACAGAAAATATGTCAAAAGCTTTTAAACAAAAACATACTTTAATTTCAGTGTCCACTCAAATAAATGCCATTAGATACTCTAATGATGTATTTGGATCAGACGCCAGGTTTGACCTGGTCAGTATGATCCGGGGTTGTATGAGAATGAATGCATATTGAGCAAAGAAACTATATAAACTTATTCATCTGTTTTGGTCTTCACCGCTGACTCCTCTGTCATAACTGTCTGCACATCTTCTGTGGATGACAATAACACAGCTAATCATCTACGATGGTTAACTCTATATTGACCTCTAACTGAAAGGTCAGCATTTTCAGGACTCTTGCTGAAGATCAGCGGTGCAAATTTGTGTGTCAAAGTTCAGCAAAGTTGAAATCCACTCAGAACATTTGTGCAGGTTTAATTTTTTGCAAGTAAAATGGAAGGTTAATTCCAAAAGATTCCTTTTTCTCTTCCATTTTTCCCTCAGTTGTATATTACTAATGTCTGGCATGCCCTCTTCTTATAGATCAAATTAAACAGTAAAGGGCTGATCTTCTCTGTGGGGCTCCTGCTGGGATCTGTGTTTCTAACTGTGAGTAAACAACAGCCTGTCTTATCACAAGTTCTATTAACAGGGCAGTTTCTGCATCTAACAAATTTCTCTCTGTTTGTCTCAATCTGTATGTTCATTTGTTATGTCTCTCCACCGTGCCTCCTTGTCCTTCTGTCTGTCCAGGTCATGGGAGTTCACCTAAACAAGTGGACACTGGACAGGCGTCTGGGTCTCATGTGTCTCCTCCTTTACTCTGTCTTCCTGTGTTTCTCCTGCCTCATCGAGTACAACATATTCACCTTTGTCAACCTGCCAACCTGCCGGGACGACTGAGATACACACAAAGACACAAAGACGCACACATACACACACATACATACATATATGCATGCACACTCATGCTAGAAGTGATGTTTGCTAGGAATTCTAAGTGAAGTGTTAAATAGATGGTGTCCGACAACAGAATGAGAATCAGAAAGTTCTAAGTCAAAGCAACAGCAAGAATTATTTCCAAATACCATTTGACACAGGTCTGGTTCACACTGCCTTTGGTTTCTCTTATGAGAAGTGATCCCACTGTGCTCTTTTTTGATGTCCATCTTTCTGATCAGTGCAATATAGAGCTGATCTGGTCTGGCCAGAGTATGGGATTGATTCCTGGAGCGGACTGCAAAGTCTTTGTCCAACTAATGCTTGCTTTTTAATGTGAGGATCTTTAGTTTGAAACTCCCCGTATTTAAGTGTGAAAGTCGTAATGTTTACTAGCTGCTAACCTTTCCTGAGAGGAAAGGTGGGTCTTTTTAATCTACTAGTTGAGAGTAATAATAATAAAAGCAATTATGTAAATGGTGGGAGGGTGTAGTTTATCGCTGTGGTGCAGATCAAGAAGATTTTTTAAAGTTGTTTAAACACGGTTAGGGACACAAGTTGAAGTCTTCAGGAAAAGGTCAGCATATTTTTCGGACTATTTAGATTTCCATTATGTGGTCTGTTGAGTGTGTTTTCCAGTGTTGATTGTTCAGAATATTTTCAAACATACAGTTACATTTTTAGATCCGAGCTACACAATTCCCTCTACACAGACAGGGCATTATCTAATCACCTTTTTATAAATTAACATCAATATCATCACAGTTGTAGCTTCCGTGTTTTGTACTGAAAATTAATTAGCTTTATGGAGTTTTTTCTTTTCCTTCTGTAAATAGTACGCCTCTGTAAATACCCCAAGATGTCACATTTATTATTTATTCATGTCATACGCACATTTCTCCTCTGGGGGTCACAGTCCCAGGCAGGTTTTATTTATGGACCCAGGGTTCTGAATTCCGCTCCTTAGGTGTATTCAGATGACCATGTGTGTTCAAACAAGCACAATTTCTTCTGAAGATTGATTTCATTAATGACTTGATTTAGGTATGTGTGTATGGATGTTAAAAAAGAATTCAAACTTGCACTGAAAAGCAAACTAGCTTCACAAGGAGATGAACTGTGTCTCCTCCTAATGCATGCTGATTATAAGGATAGCATCCTTGTAAAATGAAGCAGGTTTGTACGAAATTAACATGTCATGATTTTAAACAAGCTAATGCTATGTTTTGGGGGATTGTAATGTAGCGATGGACTGCTGCTGTTTTTTCTTCTCAAAGACACCAACCAAATACAAGACAGTGGGGGCATTATTTAAAACAACAGTCAAGCAAGTTGGACGTGATATTTCCTCTGTGGTGGATGGATGTCCGGCTTCACTCCTCTGTGGTCTAAAAGCAGAAGTGAGGTTCTCTAAGTGTTAGTATCATAGGTGTAGAGTAAAGATGCAATATAAAGCATCAGGACTTTTATCCCAGCTCTGACACTTTATGGCTGGATTTTCAACTTTATTTTTATCCAGAAGTTCTTTGTATTTTGTAATGCCTAATGTCTAGATTTGTCCAGATTTGGTAGGTTTGTCGTACATAAATATTCCTACTAGTTTTTAGAGCATGTACAATGTGGTTTGTTAACCCTACAGGGGATTTTTATTCCACAAAGGGAGTCAAGGCACGCCAGCAAAGTCACACTATTCCTTCCACCACTGCAGAGGTCAACACTTGTCTGTCAGAGCCTGTTGATTCTCACATAGTGAAAAATGTCAGCTTTAACTCCAGATTGGTTTATTTAAAATGTCAAGTGCCCTAGTCATTTTTGTTGTTTCTTTTTGTTTTTTTTGTTTTTGTTTCTGTCTGTTCTTTTTTTCCTATTTAGGAAAGACAATTGCTAAAACAAAACAAAGTCTGATTTGTTTCAAGTATGTTTTTAATTTATTTATCAGGTCATATATAAAATATAAAATCTGACTAATTTTGTCTTTCGAATGTACAAACAATAATGTTCTTTTTTTTTTTTTAATCACACATATTTATTTATTTCAGTGACACAGGCAGAGTACTCCGTGCTATGACCGGAAAACAGGGTTTAAATGTATTCTATGTAATGCAATAACTATAAGCGTACAAATATGTAAATATGCTGCTTTATTGATCAAAGACATTTATAATACAGTTTAAAAAGATGTATTCACTTACAGTTTGGTAAATGGTCTCTGTCACAGTAACAGCTTGTCATTCTTTATGAAATTATTTATCAATGACTATACAACTAGTTAAAAAGGACTGTTATTAACGTAGTCCTACATCTCTGAAAATCAGCATGGCCAGTTCTGCCATACAGCATAATTAAGCTTAGTTGTTTAAATCATTATTAAATATAGTAGATTATGATTATAATGTCTGCCTGAAGGGAGACCTTAATATTTAGAATCTGGGATAGTAATTTTTGTACCATAAGCATGTCATATCAAGGTGGAAATATTACTGCACCTCAGTGACCAAATACAACTTTTAAACATTTATTTTATTGTTCCCATCATTTCCTGATAATTTCTCAGTTTCTCTGACAGAGCTATGTCATGTGGTGCACCAGGAAATTGTTACATAGATATGTTGCATTATGAGCAGATGCAGGTTGCCAGAAGAATTACGTGAGGGCCCATTTTCACCAGAAAAAGAAAGATTAAATGTGAAAAATAAAAGTTCTAGGTACCATTAAATCCCATTTTTTACTATATCAGAATATTGATCTGGTCAAATTCTAAATTGGACGACGCAACCACATTAATCACTTGATGTTTTAATTTTATCACCATCATCTAGCCTTACTATGTCTCAAATTTGGACGGGGCACAATCATATAAATTTATTTTAAGTGCCTTATATTTGCTTTTCAAAGTCACAATCTTTAATAACTTTATCATAAGTTTAGTGTAGTATCTTAAGACATTTCTTTCTTTTCCTGGCAGAAATGGGCTTCCATAAATTGTCCAAATTAATGTTACATGTGTAACCAACCTACTTATTCCATATGTACTGCACTGATCCCCAGACAAACTGAGCTGCTCTGTTGTCACATAAATATCAGATAATGGTCCATTAAGGTCCTAATGGGTGTGGCACAAAAGTGCCCTCTCAAAACTCCTTCCCTGTCCTGAGTGTGGAAAGGATGTAGACCTGACCGACTTGCATGGCACTTGGATGAGACATTATGGTGGAATGGAAAGAAACTGCACCATTATTCATGCATTGATCAGGGATAGAGCTCTCTCCCATTCTTTTAGCTGACACAATGGCCAAGAAGAATGCTGACTTGGGAGAAAACCATTTTATCCCAACTCTTTCCAGGGTGCTTGAATGGCTACAAGGCTAGCAGCACCACCCCCACATTGCAAGGGTGGACAGCAAGCCTTCTGTGGTAGTAAGTAACCCTATGATCATCAAACTAGAAACTGAGTAATAAGGTCACAATGACCTGCTGTCCAAAACAAGTTGCCTTTTAGGCTTCCATCATTTCATTTAAAGTTGAGTAAGACTTGCCTACCTCCACTGAGGAACATCAAGGGACATGCAGGAGAGCAGAAATACTTGCACAGTGATTGAAACACTCCACAATGGTAGGATTATGCTTCTCTAGTTGATAGAGCAGGGGGTCCATGCAGACTGGTAATCACAGACTGGGGCAACCCCATGACTTGAAACTCAATGTGAGCACACATTAGCTAGGCATCCTGGTCACTAAGGATGACAAGACCCTACCCTGTGAAAGTGCAAGGGAGCTAACAAAATGCTTTATGGGAGGAAACAGAACTCAGTGATGTGCTGTCAAATGTAAGCCTGAGGTAGAATATGGGTCCCACCTTGGAGTCAATGTCTGGCGCCTCACCATAAAGGCATGCCTTGACTCCACATATTGTTACTGCTTACTCCTTCAACCGCTTAGCTAGAAGTGAGGAAGCCTGCTGCACTTCAGCAGCTAGGTTAGAACTTTTAACTGGCACTAATTAAAGGGTATATCATCCCTCATATTATATCATATCCCCGAATTACCACATCTTCATCATCATTTGATCTGCTGTGCACTAACTTGAAGACTTCTAAATATAAGCTAGCAGTTTATTCATTTGTACCAGCTGTTTTGATTATGAGTGTTCAAATTAGATAGTTTTGAAGGACCTACCCATATCAGTTCTTTTCTGTAAAATTGTTAGGAAGCTATGGGACCAATGAAATAAAGTCTTATTTTTCTCAAAGCATTGATGCTGGAGACTGATGGTACTGTTGGTAAATCAACACTGTTCAAAGTCTTAACTTCAAAACATCAGAAGTTTGTGATTTTAATAAAATTATGTAGTGGCGTGAACAAGCTACAGATATTAACCAATGCTGGCTATTACTGACTACAAGACTGACTAGACATATATCTCCCTTTAATAATGTCCAAGTATTATCAGTATTTTTTTAAATCCCAGGGCATTTCAGTTTCTCATCTGTCTATAAAAATACTTGTCATGCACTTTACCATTTAACAGCTGATTATTTGGTTTGCTACATCCTGTGCTGCTACTCATTGCATGTACCTAACATCTAAACATAGGTTTCAGTGTCTTTAAAACTAACTACATAAAGACACTCACATTTTAAAAAGAGGCATCTTATAGAGGAGATTTCTAAATAATTTGTGATATTCACATGGGTGATATTGCTGATGTACATATGTAAACAGATAGGTGTAAATGTATTTATATACTGGTATTTTTTGTCTCAATCTGTATATTTGTTGAATATATTTTCATAGATCCTAGGTCTCCCTTGTACTCCCCTTTGTTTTGATGTGTTTGAGATTTCTGAAGCTATTGTCCTTTATTTACTCGCATGGAGATATTTCAATAGAAAATAAATTATTTATGGTAAATCTTAATGTACCAATGAGTTTCTAGATGGCACTGGATTTAGTTTGAACTGAATATCCTAGATGACTGCATGCTGTTGCTAGTTGATAGGATATGAGATGGAGAAATGAGAGTGTTTGCAGACAGTCTCTCTATGTATCCAATCTTTACCTCCTCCTGCACAAGAAACTTTTCAACAGAATGGTTTCCTTTGTGTTTAGATGTTTCAAATGTAACTTTAGAGATCATTTTGCTACCTGAGCATTAATAAAGTTGTCTTTGCTTAAGGTAACACAATGTGTGTCCAGTAGAAATTCTTGTTGGGCCAAAGTTAAATATGTATACAGATGTAACTACAAGGGCTGAGGAGCAGTTTTAATTTTAGCATTTAACTGTAATAAATGCTATAAGCAATAGTGGCAGTGGTTCAAGAAGTAGTCAGATCCCTATGGTACTATTAATGTGTAAAAATACAAATAAACAAACATCCTTCTTTCAAAATTATTTATCGGTAAAAGTACAGAAATATTAAAAGTAAAATATACTTACAATATAAAAAGTAAAAGTATGCATACTGTAGAACGCTCATTATCAGATTGTGTAAGTATAGGCTCTCTGGCCTGCTGGGGTCATTGAAAATGAAAAGTTTTTCATTTACCGCCTCAGAAAGAGGAAATGATGAGTAAGGGTCAATAAATGGGTAAATAAAAATAGAAGAAAAATTCGAAGTACAATTGTTAAAGTGCTGATGATGTATTTAATTGTCTATCTCAACTTGTGTTTTGTGTATATATTTTTTAAAAAGTTTTGTCACTGTTTAACCTAGATGTTTCCAATGTGTTTACTATTCCAGTTTTAACACTTCTACACAATCTAGATGATCTTGTTTGTCTTTCTGCTGGTGAGAAACTTGAACTTTATTGCTCCAATTCTGGGGCATGTATCATAGTACGGTTGTCTTATTTAAAAGTCTGATTCACACCTGCGACAACAATTGAAATAACCAGCACCCTGGACCACTGATGGCGTGAAAATGTTAGGTGAGTTGTGATCAGCCTCTAGTGGTGATCTACTGTATAGCTTTGACCAAATACAATTTCCATTTCGCACATGCAAATGAATATTTATGATATAATTAAATGAAGAATAATTAACAAAAACTGTCTCCTGGACTCAAATTTTCACACCAGAAAAAATATTATAGAAAAGGAAAAGCCATCTGTGAAAAATCCCCGCACAGAGACATAAATACTCACTTGCTTAATCAAAGAAAATTAGATAACCAACAGAATGGCACTGCGAGTCAATTCAAACATTGAACACTTGGCCCCATAAGATATACCTGGTGGGCTACATACCGTACAAGTTACACACAGATGATACATGACATTAATGCTACTTAGCCTCTGAAAGATTTCAGGTTTCCTTCACTGGATCACTTTTCAGTTCCCTCTTCTTTCCAGACCACAAACATTTACGTTTCCTAATAATGTAAAAAAGGAATTAATAGAGTGTTGCACTTCAGTACACTCTGAAAATAAAGAGCACAGCGGATTTGATTTTTTCCAATTACTGAAACCTTTAAAATCCACAAAAATATTTCAAGTATTTTTAACTGACAGTACTAAAGTCAATAACGTCTAGTAACATACCTTCTCTTGTCTGCTGTATCCTTACATACATTTGTCTTTTCAAATGTCATATATCCGTATTTCACTGTGTGTGAACTCAGACCAGCTTTGAAGTCCACATGTCCACAAAACCTTTAAAATTTGTCAGTAGTACAGAGACTTGTCACAAAATTATGAATTCTGACAGCCAGCCAACAGTTGTTCTTTTGTCACATATTGTAAATAATGGAGAAAATGCCCTTTAACAAGCAGTATCTATCACGTATGACACAGTATCTTTCATATCACCAGGATAATCATACATAAATGACTGTTATATTTTAAAACACTGGCAGTCCTACCTAACATTGAACTAACTAAACACAAAGAACACATAAGAACAAATATTTAACTGAATTTAAAATGTTAATCCTTAAGATTATCATATAAAAATACCATATAATATAGTATGCATTTCATTGATAATGTTGGGAATTATCTGCAAATATGCAACAGGACATTCTATATGTGGCTATGGCTCATTAACTATTGGCTAATAGACCCTGGCACAGTTTCCACAGCTGTAACTTTCACAAAGAGCAGACTGTTATGACAAGGTCTTCCAATGTCATCTTAAAACAGAAAAGGAGGCACTTAGGTTAAACAAAAAGATAAAAATTTCTTTTTTCCCCTGATCCCTGGAAAGTCGTTCACACAATTCCACCAAGCAAAGTGTGTTTGCAGGTGTTGAGTAATTTTCAAACACTGCATATGTGGAAAAACTTGCATTGAGTATGGTGTGTCACTGTCGTCCTTAGCTCAAACCTAAGTGGCAATCTGAGCTAGTATAAAATGAGCATACCAGTTCGAGCCAGTGACCACAGCATAGATCTGGATTATCTTAAAATGGAAGTCCATACAGAAAAGGTGTGCAACGAGGTTTAGTTTACTTTACCACAGTATTAAGTTGTTTTTACTTAACATTGTAGCCATACAGGCAAGTGCCTCCTCTCATTTCTTTTCTAATATTTTGTGGCAGTAAGTTGTATTACTTCCCACCTGACGCTATGAGTGTATGGGAAGTTAAAGAAAATATTACTGCATATTTATTGATATGTGCCCCAACTGCCACTAGGTGTCATCAAACCCATCTAACAATCTGAAGGATTAACAACATCAAAACACAAATAATATAACAGTTTACCAGCAACTGTAACAAGTAAATCATAGTCATGCTTATCACCTAGATAAACTACCTGTTGAAAATATCAAGTGATTCATTAAAGATTAGTCTCACATATGTCTGAAATCTGGTTTCCCTCTATGTACTCCAAAAGCAACAAGAGCAGCTGAACCTCAATCAGCAGCCACATCACCAGCGCTAAGGCAGGATTGTGAACACTATGTGTTATATCGTTGTGATAACATTTAATCATTATCTACGTAATATCCAACATCTCTGCCATAGCTTTGTGTCTCTCTCTTTCTTACTTCCCTTCTTCTTCTTTTCTTCTTTCTTCCCGTGTCTATCAGACAGCACTTGCAAGGGGATGTTCACTGAGACGCATGAATTCTCCAAAAAAAGAAGTCAGGCTTTGTAAAGCACTTCTCTAAGTTGAACTGTTTAGGTCTCACTGAACCATGTTTGCCAGAAACAATGGCCTGCACAGCTGGGAGACAAAGACCCTGTTCAGACTTCAGTCAGCCCCCTGCAGTCATATAGATATGGTGTTGCCATTAAGGTGGTTGGGAGGCAGGCTGAGACTCAGAGTAGGACTGAGGCCTAAATTCAAAGTGGGCTGGTTGGAGGGGGTTGATAGGTCCATGCTGAGGTCATTCAGGTTGGCCTGGGGGTCAGAGGTCATAGTGAGATCATTGAGGTTGGGTTTAGGATCAGGCGGAGCTGATGATGAGGTGTTGCCCTTGGCCACACGGCGGAAGACAAAGTGGAAGGGAGCGACCTGCTGGCGACTGTGGAGCTCTGCCTTAATCTTCTGGGGGTGGGTGTCTGGTGCCAGCTGCTGGCTGCTGCCCTCCATAAGCAGGAATAAGCTGTAGTTCTCAGGGTCTGATACTTTAAATTTTTGGGCACACAGCTGACACACCTCCTCCACTGTGGCATATGGTCGAACCTGTAGGGTCTTGGCCGTACAGCCACTGTCCAGCTCCTGTAGTGCCACCCGCAGGTAGTTCTGGGAGACAGTCAGAAAAAAGAACTAAACAAAATTGGACAAAAATTCTACAGCTGTCAAAGTAAACACTATTTTTGATGTATGGCAGGGGTATTAGTCCTGAAACTACAGAACCACCAATGCTTTCCTAGAGATAGAAAATATGAATACAGAAATAAATGTAATTTAGAAATGTGATTTTAATGTAAAGCTGAAGTTTACGGTAAAGTCTACAGAAACAACTGGAGCAACCCATGGCTTGGTGCAAGCAGAAATCTGTGCCTTAAAAGTGACCCGAAAAGAAAACTATAAAGCCACTATACATGCTAAAATCCAGTCTTGTGCTCAACTTTTGCAGCATTAAGAATGTGCTATGTCGCAATTACTGTTATAAAAAAATTAATTTAGAGAAGATCCAATATGATTGTTTTTACCTGGAAGTCATCAAAAGATGGTGCAGAGCGCTGGGTGGTGCGTCGGCGGTGCCACTGATGGAGTGTGTCTCTGGTTTCAGAGCTCAGCACTCTGGCTGCCTGCTCCTCCTGGAAATTTCTGATCAGAGACATAGCTCCAAAGGCACTGGTCAGGTAGTAGCCACCTGGACAGGAATGCACAGAGAGAGAGAGTTACCATAGACTGTAAAAATTATTTTGGCATGTTGCAATGATCCGATAAAATATTAAATCTTAATCAAAATGTTGTGTTGGTTGGTGTTTTATGGTTGAGGGTCTCCAGTTTAAACAAACATACCTTCCCCATGTAGAAGTGAGGGGTCTAGCAGCTCCATCATGTAAAGTATCTCATTGTCCAGTTGGGGCATATCACACTGGGCCAAGACATAGGTGAGCATGGGCAGAAAGTCATCAGCACCATACAGACGACCTGAGAGGCAGACAGACCAGGGTGGTGACCTTCTGTAGCTGCAATCTCATCATTTAATACAGATCTTCAATTCTGATTTGTTGTTTATCCAAATCAGATCAGAATTCAATGTAATGTATTGCAGAAAATTGGTGCTACATTCAGATTTCTACCTGAGTTGTCCTCCATGATGGTGTAGATGAGTTTGCAGACCCTCAGCAGCATGGTAACCTTCTTCTCAGGGGAGTACAGTTTACTCATGGTGTGAAACTTGTGTTTGATCTTCTCTATGGCCACAGGGTCCGGGGGAAGTGTGTCAGCAACGCCCATTTCCTGCGGCTGCCGGGCCTTGGCCAACATCAGGTTCTCCTTTAACTCCTGCCAGGCCCCGCTACGCACCTGGAACTCCTGCAGGGCCATGCTCACCACTGGTTTGAGGGGCTTCAGAACGCACTTGTGCATGGCCTTCTCCAGGACTCTGTCTGGGGAGAGAGATAAACAGCTTTTTCGCATGGCTTTACAGATTTTTTCAAATTTAGAAGCTTATGGCTTAAGCTTAAGCTTATGGTGAACTTCATATCAACATGAGAGGAATCTGGGAAGCATAAATATGATATAGGAACTAGAAATAAAGCTAAGGAACTTTACTTCATTACATCTATTGTTTTTTCAAGTTTTCATGTCACGCCTGCTATTATTTGAAGGACAGCAGACTTGCTGACAGTGTGACTGTCAGTCTAACACATGAATTCTTAATACTGCCCATTTTTTTCAGTTTGACGAAACACACCAGAACTGTGGATCTGCGTATGTCTGTAGATTTCTGTGACTGGTAGACATTTATTTGTAAACCCACCTTGAAGACATGCACATGAACATCTTGAATGGTCTTTATGTTTGCTGATATGTTAATATTGAATCATCCTGTCACTGTCAGTGTATTTTAAGGACATTTCATTTCAGAGCAAACACCACCCTCACGGATAACATCTCATTCCTTATCAGTCGTTTTGTGGACAATGGATGCCAAAACTAAATTATTTTTTCTTTACTGTCTGTGTAAATCAAAGTCCAAGATAGTTGAGTGTGTTATTGTCATTCAGTGCAGAGCTGGGTGCATATCTACACAGTGACCGTGTCAACATCAGCATTTACAAGGTCAACTTGTGCAGTCTGACTAACACAAACCATGATATCATAATACAGACAGGATGGATACGGAGAGGAAAGCCAAACCACAGGACTGCTGAATAAGGACCATGTGTGAGTGCTGTCTCTGTGTGTTGCTGACTTTCCTCCAGAGAAGGGCAAACTCAGCAGTTTTTTTGGCTGAGCACATCTGCAGACAGAGGTTTGACTTTCCCTCACAGCTGGATGACATCCAGCATCTGCCATTCACATAAATCAGTTTCTGTCGATCTTGTCATTTTGAGTTGTTGAATTCCATCTGCCTCTTAATGGAAAAATTCTCCATCCAATATTACTGCTACCTGCAGATACCTCTGCTGGAACTTAACACGACTGCACATTTTCACTTCCTCATTCCACAACTACATAGCGACGAGTTTCCAGTAAGTAGGGCACCCGCCATGTTGAACCAGCATCAGCAAAATTACTATTGTTTTTGTTCTGTTTGCTGGCACACATTATGAGTCAAAAGTTGGTCTTTGCTATTTAGTATTCCAGAATGAGCTTTTCTTAACTTAGAAATAACCATCTTCCTTTGATTTCATGAATGCAAAACTCCCGGTGTCCTGGATGAGAATTCGTGCCAAAACAAATTTTTGAAAACATTCCCTCCACCTTCACTGATAGATTAAAAAATGTTACATAAATATTTTCTGACACCATTCTCGGAACAACCTGAAACACGTACAAGGAAGAAAATAATCAGTCTAAGGATGACATGACAACTACATGTACATGAAATATCCAGTAACCTGCTCTCGGGCTTTGTTTTAAAAAAAAGGGCATTTGTAAGAAGTAAAAGTGCTGGAGCTAACAATGGTTTAAATTATAGACTCATCTGCCAATTATTGTTGATTTCTTCAATCAACAGCCCACATTTCTAGTCAATGTACAATAATTGAGAAAAGAGCAAATAAAACCACGAAATATTCACATTAAGTGACGAAAACACATATTTCATCTTTTACTAAATTTAAACCTAACCTTTGACTGCTGACTGTTTGAACAGTGAATGCAGGATGTTTTCTGTTTTAGTAAACATAACGAAGAAAGAAATTCATAGAATAGTCAGAGAGTTTTCCACACTTCACAAGAACACCCTTCTGTGTGTTGTGTCTATCCTGGCTTTAAAGTGAATTCATGTACCCATTTTATGGTTTCACATTGAGACAAATAACCAAATCAGTCCAAGTTTCCGTTGTGTCATTTCACAGACAGAGAAGTCTGCTTATCAGCCAAGGGCAGCTAAAACATGCAATCAGACACAAACACACACTCACACTTGCAATGAAAGAGGGCCTCTTCCTGCTTGATATAAACATCCCCTCACCAAACATCCTCTATCCTCTTCAAGCCTTGACCAAACATCTTGTCCTTGACAACAATGGTACAAGGGAATTTCACCATTTAAGTAAATGACATACCTAGTACTTTTCATTATGTCCCTTTTTGCTATTGGTTTCTTTGGTCTTTGCTACTGCTTCACTGTTCAATCTCCAGATGTAAAATTACTTATACTTACTGTGTGCCAGAGGATATGTAAATAATGGACACCAATCATTTGGAATAATGAACAAAGAGGTTTGATGTTTGAATTCTCTGAGTCACTGTAATCTATTTTCAACATTTTAAGTAGATAGAATGACACTTTGTCACACACCAAACCCAAAACATACATACAAAACGCACAAAATGGCAGAGACATGCAGACGACGAGGCTGTCTCCTTGATCTAAAAATAGCCTTGTGTAATCTGGATGAGGGATGTGTCTATCTGTCCTGTCAAGTACCAAGAAGTTCTCCTGATAAAGCTTCCTGCTTTGCTGATATACACCTTAAAAATAGCCTTTGTACCTCTATTCACCCTCATTACACCGTTGGAAAATGTAGCATTCTGGGTTTTAGAAATCAAATCTTAGTGAGTAATCTTAGAGTGATGCAAAACATACTGCTCAATGTCAAGAGAAAAGAAAGAAGAAACACACATCTGTCCATGTCAATGGTGCAGAGGTGACGCAGGTCAACAGTTTCAGGTTCTTTGGTCATCTCACACTTATTCTGTTTAGATCAGATTTCAAAAACCAAATTGCAAATTGGCATGGTTTGTGCATGGACCAGGACTGGACTGCTCTACAGCAGGAGATTAAAGCTGCCTAGAACATCACTGTTACCGATCTACCAAGCATCAGTGATATCGATAAGTAGGATGCCTGCATAGAGCCCAAATTTTACCAAGAGACAATAACTCCTCCAGCTAAAGCATCAAAATAACAGTGGTTTTTACAGGGGTTTATGCCCTGCTCCAGTGCCACATTAAATGGCAAAATGTCTGTCAGTCTGGCTGTGCAAGCAAAGAAGAAAGGTCTAGTTGGCCTTTTTAGATATACAGACCTACAAGTCAGCGTTCTCTTAATTTATTAAGCCAATAATTATCAGAAGGGCAGGACAAAGCAGGTATGAATGGAAAATGGATGGATGAATTATCGGGAGCTCACCAGTGCCAATTGTCAAAATAATATCCAAGGCCTTTTAATACAGCTCAAGGAAGGTCCTATCCAGCTCTTGAAGTAACTATAACACACACATACTTTGTGAAGCACCACACACAGAGCTTCATGTCGGGTTGTCTCAGACTATCTGCTGGAGGAGGGCCTCGCACTGTGGGATGAGTGGAATACAAGGAACTCTATTCTGCCCCTGCAACATTCAACTCACCCCGCCTTAACATCCTGACACGCACAGCTGGGTTGCTGAGTGAACACTAAATGAGAACAACAACAACAGCATCTTCCATATTTGAGACTAGAAACTAGTAATATTATTCACAGATTTCCTTTCATTTCACTCATATTGATGCTCTGATGTTATTTTTTTTCTCTTCATTTCTGCAGTTTCCTCTGTTTTCTCTGCGGCTATCTCACCTCTAAATTACTTCTGCTGGCATTTAGGGCAGTGTTCCAGTTCTGACCATAATCTGTGTGAAAATATCAGTCCCAAGTCCCAATCATACATCCCTCATTTACATTAAATATCACATGAAAGCTCCAACAGCCATACCCAAAATGCTGGTATATTACTTTAAAGCAGAGGGTGTGAGAGAATGAGACTGAATTTGAAAGAGAAAGAGACAGAGCAAAAGAAGAACAGAAAACAGGAAAAAATGCAAAGTGAGAGTCAGAAAAAGGCAGACCGAGGACTATTGGAGGAGGCTTGCCTCAAATCCACTCACTCTGATTGGACAGTTAGTTTAATAGAACTGGAGTTGAAATAAGACTGCAATTGTAAAACTTGGCACACTGTCACCCAGTAAGTCGGCCTTTGAGCAGAAAAAAGGCAGCTGCTACAAAAAAATTTGGTGCAACTATTCCAAGATCTAGAAACATTCTGAGCTGCCAATGTGTCGTCCCTGTGAGAAATGGGCCACTCAGATAGGAAGCATGAGAGGGAGCAACCACAACATGCAACAAAGTCGATGCATCAGAGACTGATACATCCTGACTTTTAGCCCCCAGAATGTGCCAAGTTCACAAATCACTGGATGTGACTAGATATTAATTACATTTCACATATCCAGTCTGTAATGAAGTCTCTCCATTAAGAATCCTAAGTCTGAAAGCCATGATAATATTGGATGACATCACCGTGATGTTTTTTTTTCAGACTTTGGAAAGCTTCCCCCAGAGCTACAGAGGAAAATGTACAACTGCTTTCACTGGCTTAATAGTACTTTTCTTAATGAGTTTCTGGATCTAAATGAGTGAAAAACAGAAATATTGCTGTCATAATGTATATGATGTAAAAAACAAATCTGACATCTCTGGTTCCACCTGCTTCCTCCCAGGCCTTTTGACAAGAATCCACAGTAGAAGAGTCGGATTTCTTTATTTCACAGATTACCTGTCTCATGTATTACTGTCAGGACATATTAACAGTTTCAGCAAACATGACTAAAAGCAATTTTTGAATAAGTTACCTACTTCTTCTTTATGTAAAAACATTCCCACAGTACATACTGAAACAAACCAATAACATTTTGAAAAACTTTTTTTTTAAACACATCATAATATAATTTAAAATCCTAACTTATCAAAATGTAAAATGCCAGAATTTAAAATTGCTTTTATGTTGACGACTTTATGATGACAACTGATAAAAGAAGTCAGTTCAAGACTTCATAATCATAGTCCTCTGGTGAACTATCTAAATGGGGCCAGTAGAAACAGGTTGGTTCAACAGCCCCCTTCCTACGGAGATAAAAACCCTCTTTGTGCTCTCTGTTTACATGTTCTAATGCAGCCTCTGAATCTTGGCCTAAATGACTCAGTCAGCTCTTCCGGCAGGTGTGTGTGTGCTCTTATGTATCTGTGTGGTTGTGTTTGGTTTCCCCCTTTCATGTTTCTGTCATGGTATTGTAAGGATGGATACAATAAGAATAGAACAGTGAATATGTCTTTATTGTCCACTGTACAAAGAAATTGGCGAGGGCAATAAGGGGGAGCTACAAATATTAGTATTGGGTTAAAGGGTGTTTGCACTCAGTTTCAAAAGGCAAGTCTGACTTGGTCAATCCTTGTTCACCTGTCTTTATTTGGTTTTTCAAATGGACACTCACAGCATACATGATAGCAAATGATAAACTAAAGTAGACCCGATGGCCATAGCGCACCAGGAAGGTATACATACTATTCCTATTACAGTTTATGGGGCCTTTACTTACTTATACTGCAGAGGGTACAAGAGGTATGCCATACTCTAATACCGCATTATGCCATTAATACAAACCCAACACTACTAATGTTTCAAATTAAAAGTGGCTTAACATTTCAATGGACAGCATCCCTTAATTTCCTAAGAATGCTTTTGTGGTGTAGTATGTGCAGGGATATGTTCAAAATTCCGGGATTTACATATTTCCAATGTGGGACACGTACATTACTACAACATACAGTCTGGGTTGTACATTAACACCCATTCATCAGCAGTCAGTAAAAACTGAAAAATAACATTTTCAATTAGTAATGCAGTGTTGAAAATACCACAAAAATATTGTTGAATTTATTCTAATTAAGAGATTATCTTCCTCTTATATATAATTAGGAATTATATATTATGTGTTTCTGGCCTGCACATTATGTTAAAAGCACCAGGAGTTTATCCATGCTTATTTGACTAGCTGCCTTTATTTGGGAAAATATGGTACACATCAACACACATGCACACATCCAGCTGCAAACACGTGACAACACATTTTCCAGTGTCCTCACTGCTAAATTATTGAAGTGAAACTGCCTTGTCTGCATGAAATACACTTACTGTGACATGATGTTTCCTCAAAAATAAAGATTTTTCCATAAATAAATGAACCATTCACACTTCCTAAAAATATCACTGAATTATTTGAAAACACACATGCACAGATGAGTCCAACTTCCAGTTGAGGATGAGGTCATAATGCTTAAAAGGCAGAAATTTTGCAATCAGGCAGTCCAAGTATGTCACCAGTAATCTAACAGTTGAACAAAGTTTTAGGCACACATGCTATACACCCACAAGCATTACTGATGAATCTTCAAGAGAAGTTTTTTGGGCGAGGCAACAGTTTTATTATTTGTAGTGAACAAACCATTGCTGCAAAAACTAGTGAAAAAGCGACGACAAAACACAATTAAAAGCTAGAGGAAAAGATGGTGAAATTATTTAATTTGGTACTCACCAATCTGGTCTTCAGGAATGAGGCTCTCAATTGGCGGCTCCAGCTCTGAGGTCTGTTGCAAGTAGCTCTTCATCTGAGTGATAAACTGGCGGAGAGTCTGCAGCAGCTCCAGCCCAGAGGCATAGCCTTGCCAGGCCTGGACACCCGCACCTTCACCCATGTAGCTCAAGTAGTCTTGCACCAGACAGCCAAAGTATGAGCCTTTATCTCTGGACAACTCCACCACCTTGCGGATTGCCCTTTTCTCAGGTGTCAGCAGAGAGTTAAAAACACCGCTCATCTTGCGCAAGTGCCCTCGCAAGGCTTTCTGAAGGACCAAAGCACTGGCACTTGGGCGTCGCTTTATGCGATGGCCTGGTGGCACCATGGTCAAGTCCTGGTCCTGGTCACTCTCAAGGCTGACGCCATAGTCAGGCTCCTCTTCATCTTCATCATCTTCATCATCATCATCCTCCTCCATGCTACAGTAGGGCAAGTGGGATGGTGGGAGGGAGAGGGGGAGGTGGGTATTAAAGTCAGCCACTGTAGGGGGGCTGGGGTCGTGCAGAGGAGGAAGGAAAAAAGCAGAGGACTGAGAAAAATCCAAAGAGTCTGAGGAATCTGTGGAAAGACTCATGTCACTCAGGCGCTGACCACCACGACTGCATTCCTCGCCTGCGTCTTCTTGTCCTGTCAACTCTGCCCGCTTAGTTGTCACCAGTGAAGGGTTTAGAGGACTGTTGGAGTCCTCGGTGGGGGTCCTGATAGAATTACACTGTGACAGTTTTGCCTTGATGAGGGCTTTCTCAATAGTCTGGTCCTCCATGGCCAAGTGGCACTGGGCATCCTCCTGGCTGGATGATGGTGAGGCCTTGGTCCAACGCGGAGAGGAGGAGAGAGATGCCAGTGATATGGGAAGGGAGGGGCGAGGGATGGATATGGGGGAGCTGATGCTGAGTCTTTTAGGAGGAGAGGATGAAGGGCTAATGCTTAGTGAAGACCCAAGACGAGAAAGGAGACTGCTGCCCCTCTCCCTCTCCTCCACCTTCTCCTTTGGGACATTGATCCAAGAGATCTTCTCTGGCATGCTGTGCTGTCGAATAGGAGGGGCTGAGTGTTGCGGAACAAAGCGAGGTGGTGGTGGACGAGGAGGTGGGAACCGTGATAAGCTGTTTGCAGCGCTCACTCTGCTGCTCTGTGGGTTGTTTTGACCAGACTGGCCACTGTCACTGTGATCTGAGGTACAAACCTGAGGTCTGTTTCTACAAGAGTTTTGAGTGTCCTTATTGTTGGTTTCTAGGCTGTTGCTAATAGGCTGCTCCCTCAGGTCTTGATTTGCTGTGCCACAGGGATTTGAAGTGGTGCTGTCATTGCCTTCTGATTGGTGAATCTTTATGAAGAGGGGGTTGATGAAGCAAAGTGCACCATTGGACTGGCAACACTCAAGTTCTGATGGGGTGCGAGTTTGAAGCCGTGGCTGCCCAGTGATGGTTGCCAAGGACACTGGTCTCTGTGCAGGGGGAGGTGGCCTGTTGGGAGCTGCTATTCCAGCAAAGGAGACTGAGCCCTTCCACCTATGGCACAGCTGTGCATCCCAGAAACCTGTGTGAGAAAGTGAAAGAAATATTTTATCTATACTGTGAATATATTGATGTAAATACAAATTTAACATTCAGGGGTTTGCAATGCCATCATCCACAGAATACAACAGTATATGGATTGAAGTTAATACTACCGTGGCCAAACCTGAACCACAGACTTGCTGTGTTTGCCCTTTAATGTAATTAAGATTTCAAGAAAATCTTGAAATGATGTGCCTGCTGTACTCAGTAAATTATAGAGCATTTGTAAAAGCATGATAATTTGTAAAACTTTCATTACTCGTAAAGGCCAACAGTTGGAGATGGAAAATATCATAAACTGCACTCTTAGGACATTAGGTTTGTTACACATCTTATTTTGGTTTGGCAAGCCACATGAACTGGATAATTACAGTCTCCTTAGTCTAAGACACTCTAATTACTCAACACTAGGGCATGTGAGAGCATAGTTCAGATGTGTCCCGGCTGGAGAACTTAGATAGTTTTTGACTGTTATCAAAACATATACAGAGACTGCCCCAGTCCATACCCTTATACCATACTGTCCTATGTTTAGGGTCATTGCCATTTCCAAATACAATATACCTAATAAGTAAAAAACAGTGTCACCACTGTTGATAAGTTGTCCACTGCTATTCTTTTTGTAGATGACCATTTTGACAATGACTCATAATAGTTGTGCAATTACAAAAAGAAAAACTCACTGCTGTTTACTTTTGCAGTATGAAGGGCTCAGCCTATCCCAGTAAACGTGAAACAGTAAAATAGCAGTAAATTATTGTAACACAACAATTTGTTGGTCCAGGCCGTACCATGTACTGAAATAACAAAACAAGACGGACACACACACACGAGTGGGAACAATGCAACATGTGGAGTACTAGCACCGGACACAGAGTAGCTCCTTCACACAGCCACAACAGAGCAGAAAAGAAAGAGCAACAATACTCACTGTGATCCAAAAGCTCAATGACACACAGACGAGCTGTTAGTTCCACACTCAGTCTAACTTCTCTGTATAATTCTGGTGGTGCTGCTGGAGACACAACGCTACTGTGTCTGCACAAGCTGAAACTCGACTGGTTTCTCTGGCTTACTCACACTCAATCTGTGTCGTGACTCACTCAAGTTAATGGATGTGTGGGAGGGCTGTTAGCACAGTATTCCCGCCTCTCTCCCTCCCCTTCAGTTGAAATTGCGTAGTCTGTTTTTCTCTCTGTTGTTTTCTCTCTCTGACACACAGAATCAAGTTTTTTCTCCACTACTCTTATTACATGCTTTGAGTCTGTTACTTGGTGTTATTAATAAAAATAACTAGATACAGATATTTTTATCTTCATTACTCAGTTACAGGTACGCTCACATAAGCATATGTAAAACACAACACTTTATGATGTTTGAACATACGCACGCACCCACACACACACGAGCAAACGCACGCGCACACACACACACACACAGAGCATGGGACATGAAGTCAGTCCCTTCATTTCCAAAGCTATGAATACTTCAGAAATGTGTTTATTAACTGGGCTTTTTAACTGGGCTTTTACTGTTTATAGCAAGCTAATATTGACAGCCCTAATATATATATATACATATATATATATATTATATATTATACATATATATATATACATATATATATATTATATATATATATATATCTATATATATATATATCTATATCTATATATCTATATATC
>JAOXYL010000039.1:1876386-1934991 GCA_028564955.1 Terapon puta | reverse complement strand
ATATACACACGTGTTCTTTGGGGCCTGCTGTAGTTTTGAGGTCATATCTTAAGTAACACAAACACCGTATTTATGACGTCCACTGAGTCTCTAACAATATCCTTAACTTATTGTGAGTAGTGTATGTATTGGGACATCTTCAGGCTTTTATTTTGAAGTAACTCCTCCAGATTGTTTCCTGTGTTACTGTTGTATTTCCGTTGTCAGCAACAGTCACTGTAGACTGCGAAACAAGCCCAGCACAATTGTATGAAAAAGGGGCATTGTTGTAAGGGAAGTGTTATTTCCTTGCAGTTGCTTCGTGAACTATTTTCTGCAGAGTTAGCATGCCCTCTTGAGCATTAACATGTACCGTCCCGGTAAACCTGCGCATGGCCCGCCGCCGTTCGGACCCCTGCCACCCCATGGTCCTCCTTTCAGACTCAGAGGGCCCTGTTCCGCTCCTTCTCCTGGACACTTGCCCCCTGGACATTGTGGACCATTTCTGCGCTCAACACCAGATGGTCACTTTCTCCACAACAGGCCACCAAGAGGGCATTTCATCAGGGTACGTACCCAGGAGGATGCTAAAGCTAGCCGGCTGCTAGCACCAAGCTAACAAACAAACGACAGACACCGTTACTGAGCTTACGGGAAGAGAAGCTTCAGGCATAGCTTGCTACTGTATATATCCCACTTTACACACATTCAGTCTTGTCAAATATTATTCCTCGCACATTTTAGAAAAGGGATAGCTGAACTCTCTGATTATTGTCCTCTTTAGGCTTCACACATCGCTCATTGTAAACCTGGAGTGATGCTTGTCTGACCACCAAGGAAACATTTTGAGTTTTATACCAGATAACTTAATAGATTGGTTGTATTTTATATTCACTCAGTTACTATAGTATGTCTGAAACTTCAAGTGCTCCACTCTAAATACACCATAATAGTGAGGGATACTAAAAAGTACAACATGTGTACTTCAATAACTGCAGGATATGATAGTCAGTATTGCATAAGAAAGCCAGTAGATAAAATCATTGATCTAATATCAGTAATGAAATATGTAAAAGGAGAGTGATACATTGGGATCCTGTGACCAATAAAATACAAAATACAAAAGTTACCTGAATTTAGCTTTGGAGTATGTTCTTTGGGGCCTGCAGTAGTTTTGAGGTCACTAAATGTTTCTGGTAAACAACAGACTTATAATTGGGTAATAAATTATAACCGCTGAAAGGCATATACTCATAAAGTCATGTTCATGACAATCTTAAAGTAGTGAAAAGTTCCTTGAAGACATATAGATCAATACCGTTTTCTGTTTTTCAGGGAAAAAAGCTATGTGTACTGTCTTATCATCTGCCCTTAGTTTAAGTGTCTTTATGGTTAACTGGTCAAATCTTACCTGTTTAGTAATAAAGACCAACAAAGAAATGAAGGCAGTAAATCACAAGCGAGGGAACACCTAGGATCTTTGTCCTCTGAGGAGCATATACGAGGCCATACTATCATGGAAGAGATGATTTACTGTAGTAATTGAATAATGCATAAAATATATTGAAGGGTCTCTCACTTCAGCAAAGGCACATAGCTCTCTTTTGACAGACAAAATGGTGGAGTGAGCATCCAGTCACTAGGACATGTGAAGTGAAGGGTTGTGGCTGGTCGCAGCGCTGCAGGGCATGATGTGGTGCAGGTGGGCTTCATCCGCTCCGTCTCCCCATCTCCCTCCCAGGCCTGCTGCTAAACATAAAAGCTCAAAATAGCAGTTTAAAGTTTACAGAACCATTCTATCCATGTCCAACAATACAAGTCAGACAGAAAATGAAAAGTCATGCTTGAAGTAAATCAGTGTAGATTAGTAAAGTCTCTATTCTTGGTTGATTGCTGAAGTAGCCAACGGTATGAGCAAGTTATGTAACAACGTGGCAAACTTATCACTCTTGTTGCTTGTGAGTCAGCACAATGTAGGGTGAGCTGTTTCACGTCCCTGTGCAATCACTGAACTTCTTTGTAATAAGCAATTAGCGAGACCGGCAGTAACCAGTAACTGTGTTACAGTAGCAATGTCAAGGGATGTTAGATTTATAATCTTTGACCACCCCTAACTCTGGTTGCTAAAAGTCGTGGTAGTAAGTTTATCTCTTAAGATTACGTTTATATAGCAGTGGCACTGTGTGCCACTGAATGCATGAAGGAGAAACGTTATCCTAATTACTTAATACAGTATACAATCCAACCAACCCAGTACAATAATAGTAGCTGAAACTGGCAAGATAAGTAACTCCATACGCCATTCTTAGGAGGCATGTAAAACGATGGCTACAAACCTAAACCATGGTTTTTGTAACAACTGCTGTATTTTGTTCCTGTTGGATGTCTTGGTGATTTATTATGCAAGCGACTTCATTGCATGCAAGTTAATTTATTTATCTTGGCTACTATACAGTCACTGTCTACGAAGCATTACATTTTCGTGACTACTATTCTGCAGAGATCATTTCATTTGTATGACTGATGGCGACCGCATTTATCAGCCCAGTACAGAAAACTATGTGCCCAGGTAAGTCACTTGAAGCACTTTTTTAGATTGTTGTGTGTCGTGATATTTCATGCCATATATTACCTAGGGTTAAACAATTATCCAACCAGTTTTTTATTGCAAATATTAGACATTATTAGTTTCTGACTTTTACTGTTAGAAAATTACATTACTCCTTGTATTTCATGTGACATGTTTCTTAGAAATTATGATAATGTGATGTGTATTTCTTAATCTAATATCTTTTTTATATGTTTTGTCTGATATCTGATATATGTCATGTAAAGGAACAGAGCCGATGGACGAACGTGTTTTCTCTTGAGCTGGAAAAAGAAAACTTGGAAATGCACAGATGAAAGTTCACAACTGAATTACAGTGATCTGGAATGGACCTAATTTATTCGTCACTGTGGACAAAGGTGTATGCTAAATGCATACATTTACATCTATTGGTGTGAAAGTACAAATTATGAATAAAAGAGGTACTTTAGTGAAGTGAAAGTATCCTAAAGTTGTACAGTGAAGTAAATATATTTTGCCCTGGAAAACCTTACAGGTGATTTCTATCATGTTATAATAATAAGATGTTATATTAGACAACCTATCATTCAATTCTACGTTGTTTCATCATGTTTACATCTTGTTTCATGATGAATGCACGTTTAATATATCCACGTATGAATTAACACAGACCTTATGTTGAGTTCCATTACATCTATGGTCTGTAACAACAGTATCTAACACATCTCCCTAAGAAAGTGTCTGAGACAGTTTCAGGGCATACCTCTTTGCGTTACTTTCGTGTTAAGTTAGCGTTAAGAGACTCAATATTTGCACATCCATAATGTCCAAAAAATTTGATATGCATTGTTTAGTTGATTTCACTATATATTACATACATGTTTATTATGTATTTCTGTTCTCTTATCCCACAAAGAGGATTAATATAAAATGTATCAAAATGTTTCAATAAAACTTCTGTTGATTGTCTTTAAAATGGTCCCTTTTTCATTTACTGCAGTCCCAAGTCTCATCGCTGGTGTGCATATATTCTACCATTACTGTGCAACAAAAACTGCCATTGGAATTTAAACACTGTACAGTTGCTTATCATGCCAATACTGTGCAGAAAACATGTTGTATAGCTGTGTGGTAGAGGTGACGGTGTAGTTATAGCTATGTAGTAACTGGTGTGCTCCCCCTCCACAATGTCACACACCTCAGAAATACAGTATTTCACAGATACCACAACCTAAGGACTGCAACTAGTCACACTAGGCTGCTTGTGTTTTTTACTTTAAGTATCCCATGCTAGTAGAGATTGAATAATTTGTTGAAATGCTCAGTAGTCTTCAGTAAACACATCAGCAAAACCATTTCCACTGCAAACCTTCTGTGCTAAGCATTCCCAAACACATTGAGTCTTGTGATCTCCTAATGTTTCCAAGTTTCCCCATGACACAAGACAAACCTCACTTTGCTGCTCTATATCACTAAGAAAATTAAATAATGTAAACATAATTAATGCTGTGGTGTCGTAATGGTGTATTGTATATACCATGAAATATGATATGGCCAGAGCACCTTGAATCTCTTCTACTACTTGGTATGGACCTTGAAATTGTTTTAAGGATACTGGCTTGGATATAAAACAACCCTGGTTATAAGGTGGCCCTCACTTTTCCAACAACTATTTTCAAAAGAATTAATTTTGGAAGATAAAAACACTTTGAGATGGGTCCTGCTGGGAGAGCTTTTGTTATGTAAAAGTTAAGCATGGAACGTGTCCACTAAATCAGCAAATAAAGCCCACATGTAGATACTGACTTCATTGACGCTTAGTTAGGACTACAGTTTTTTAATTCTCCATTAATATAGCTCCTCATCAAGACAATCTATGATTAATGTTGTTAATGTTATTGACTGCTTGACAGATTATCTAGTCCCTAATCCGATTCTGCAGTAAAGCTATCAAGACCTTTTCAACTCATTTGCGCTCCTCAACCATTTATTGTCTACACGACGACAACTGTGTAACTGTCAAATTGCTGATTTACAAGTTATTTCAAATTTGGAAGTATTATTTTAAATATGCTTTAACAGCTCTTTCTTGTACAGCACTATAACATGAATTCTGAATACTCTCAGCCCCACTGTACCAGCTTCGCCACAGACCGTAATACAGGGATTGCTTTGGGAGGCAGGCAGCAGATTGTTCCTCCTGCAGAACCATCACACAGTCAGGTACCACAGTGGAAACCTTCCTCCGTGGAACATCATCCTCCAGACAGCAGGTATATGTGTGTGGTTGTTGATTTAATGTATTGTACAATTCTACGCTGGAATGATTACAGTTTTTGTGTTTACTAGTGTTTGAAACGTGTTTTGTTGATTTTCAGCGACCGAGCGGGTGAGGAATTTTTGAGATGCATTGCAGCCAACAAGCCTCTCCCAGATTATCTGAAAGGAAATATGGCATACAACCTGGCTGAAGCATTTAAGTCAGCTAGTGTTTTGAAAGAAGCAGTCAAATCTGACCCTGAGTTCCAAAAGCACATGATCAGGGGTAAAAGCTGCAGTCGAAGTCGCAGCCGAGGCCGAAGCCGAGGCCGAAGCCGTGGCCGAAGCCGTGGCCGAAGCCGTGGCAAAAGCCGTGGCAAAAGCAGAGGAAAATCTCGAGCCAAGAGCCGCGTACGAAGCAAAAGCCGAGCACGCAGCCGAAGCAGAGGTAGGAGCAAAAGTCGTGCACGTGGCAAGAGTAAAGCCAGGAGTAAAAGCAGGGCTCGCAGTAGGAGTCGAAGTAGGAGCCAAAGCAAGAAGGGTCACAGACGGAGCAAGAGCCGAGTTAGAAGATCCAAATCACGAAGTAGTAGTTGTGAAAAGAGGCATAATAAAGACAAAAAGAGAAAGAGGAGTCCCAGCAGCAGCAGCAGTGTTCACAGCAGTAACAACCTGCCGGGGAGTTGTCTGTTAGAAGGACTGAAGATGGTCATGAATAGCAAAGAACTGGAAGATCGGTTGCCCACCCTCAAAGATGCCATCCTCACCATTCAGGTAGACCTCATTATATATCAATCCGCTGTCAGGGTAAATCTCAAAGAAAAATTCAGTATTTACTTCATTACGTTTTCCTGATAGTTTGCACAGCATGTACCAAAAAATCAGAAGAATACTGGTACAGCTACAATTCCACAAAACTACTGGCCTGACTGCTTGCATGTGTAAACCACAGAAGTTTATTTAGTGTTGTTATAATCTAGTGGTACACGGAATTCTTTTGTGGTCTCATATAGCACTTTCCTTTTTACTACATTGAAATAAAAGTCGAAGCCAAGCTACTGGGGGGGAATGTACGCACAACCCGCTGGCTGCCAAAATCTATATGCAGTGCATTAACAGCTTCTGCACCCATCAACCTCTTGAACTTTATCCCACTGGCCTTTTTGTGGAGCAATATGTATGATATTGTAGTATTGTTTTTTGGGTGCATGTAGATGTTCTATATGGATCCCATACACAGTTGTATAATCCTCATTGTTTTGATCTCTTCTGTACAGGCCTCAGATGAAAGGAAAAAAACTGCATGTGTGCCTGTTGAGGACAGACATCAACACTATGATGGTCAGGAAAATGCAGCGTTGTTGGAAAACGACAGTATGGTCCTTCCCCATGACAGAGTAGGCAGTGACTTCTCGTGGCTCCAGGCACAATGTCAGGAGGACTCCACAGTCCAGAAAGCTGATGAGCTTGAAGATGAAGAGTCATTCTTGTATGGTAATGATGACATTGGAGGAAAACCAACCAACAAGTCCTCTACCATGCTCTTTAAAGCATTTCCCCAGATTGGAGAAGAAGCCACACCGCAGGAAATGGATAGTCCTGCTCTTGGCACTCACTGCCACCAGACCAATTCCACGTTCAGAGGCTTTGGGGATCACGCTGATCTGAAACAGCCCCTTCAAATGACTTTGTCAAGTTTAGCCTCTGCCAATCTGGACAGCAGTGAGTGTGAGAAGATAAAAAACATATTGAAAAGCCTGGGCCCAACAAACATCAGTGAGATCATGGTGACAATGAAGGAGCAGAAGGAGGAGAAGCGGCTGTCTCCTGTACCCGTCAGCTCAGACCCAACAGCAGCAGGTTTAGCATTGCCAGTACAAAATAACCCAAATGTACGGCAAGCTCTGGAATCTCTACAGTCACTGATCAAAGGTGAGACTATGCATTAGATTGAAAAAAATAACTTGCCATGTCTTTACAATGTGATCAACTTTTATTAGTTTTAGTTCAACTTTTTATTTGTTTTTAATTATTAAGTAACTGCAGCAGTTACTTAATAATTAAGTTACTTGAAAGACTTAATCAGTCACTCATTACACAAAAATATAAATCTGTTCTTAATTAATCTGCCCTAATTATAAACAAAAACAATGCCCATCATATGCAGCATCTATCCCTCTGCCTGAACTTCAGCCCACCCTGTCGCATACTGTCACCCACTACCTCAACTAAATCATCTGGAAACACTGAATATAGAAGAACACCAAACAAGGCAGACATGATTACAGTGACCTGGGGCCTCATTTATAAAACTGCGTCAAAAGGTGGTGTACGAACGAAACACAGAACGTGCGTACACACAAAAGTATTCTGATTTATAAAAGTGTGCGCACACACGTCTGACGCTGCTTTCCCTTTATAAATCACAGCTCTAATTGTGGCGCAGCTTTTGCGGACGTCATGCCATGCCCATAATTGCCTATATATAGACAATGAAACGCCCCTAATTAATATTCATTCTAACTAACAGCATTATGATCACCATGGTGACACAATGACAGAGAGGATAAAATAAGAAAATTCACGGAGCGTGAAATAGAGGATCTTATTTGGGGCATCGACGCTTGAAAAATACCTTTGCTAATGATCACAAAGTGACATTTTAAATGTTAAAAATGTCTCAGAATGGCAGCATGTGGAGGGCGCTGTTCATGCTGCTTCCTCTGAAGATCCCACATCAACGTGGATAGACGGGGGTCAGAGGTCACCGGAGTTCACCTCCGTTATTAAACAAGAGGACAGACATCACAGACAGACATCAGCTACATCTGTGTGTCCATTTCAGAGACTCCCAGTAATCCCTGCTTGTTTTTAAATGAGGATATTAAACGCATTCAAGTTCTGTACACGTATGTTAATAAATGAACTCTTCATATACGATACATGACCGAGAATATTTAATAGTTTCTTCTACATAACAGGAGCAGTTTCACATCGTTTCTGTGTTTCATCCTTCTGCCGAGGGAGTCGCAGTTTCTCATTTCTCCACATTATGTGCGTACGCATGGGTCAGAGTGTCCGTGGAGGACCGCATGTTCTCCACCAAGTTTGTTTTTTATAAATCACAAAAGTTGCGTAGAAACTGGCGTACGCCGCCTTTTGTGCGTATGCATCATTTACAAATGAGGCCCCTGATAACAAGGCTGCTCTGAAAAATAAAGGGCGATCCATAGGTAATAGTCTAGTTTATTTTGGTGTGGGATTACTCACCTAATGGTAATCATTTTGAATTACATATGTCAAGTAAATTTTTTATGTGTTTCTCTCCAGTAGACAAGGACACAGCTGACCACGGAAGTGTACCCAATAAGTTGGAACTGATTCCACCCAGCCTTATGATCCGTCTTTCTTCTTGAATGTGTTTGATGTGGAATATGGGATCATTTTATTGTTGTTTTCTTTTTCAAGCGACAAAGGAGAAGCGGACAAAAGGAGATGGCTGTGGCACATCGCAGACATCGTCTAATACTCACAAGGTAAAGATCTGCGTCATTGATTACTTAGCATCTGAGTGACAAAGTTTTAAGAATTCAAGAAAAGCAGAACTCTGTAATATTGAAAGTGTCACTGGTGTTTCTCAGGCAGGTGATGATGAGGAAAAGAGGAGAGAGAAACAAGCCAAAATGATGAAAATGGAATCCTTGATGAAAGAACTGGAGGGGCTGATGAAAGTTGATGGTCAGTTTTTGACGATGCAATGTAATGCTTTCTGTCTTCTTGAATGTTGTCCACATGCGGAAACACGCCATATACTTTACTGCTTCTTGTGTCCATTTGCAGGATTGAGTTTCCTGACACCAGTTATTGGGTTTTACTGCCAGAAATGTGAGGAGTTCATTGGAGATTTCTCTAGTGCTGAAAACCATGCAGCAACCCATTGCCATAGTAACTCTAGCAATGTGAGTATACCTCCGATATACCTTTTTGTGGATTAGTCTGTTATTTTCTACTTTTATTTCCAACAAATAATATTAACAATACTAACGTCTTTATAATCTCATCATAATGGTATAGTGATGACACATGTGAGTTGTAAGACCAAGATTCTGAACTTTCCCATACTGAGTCCACTGTGACAGCAATAGGCGGGAAAATAGTAAATGCTAAAATGTAGTGCAAATGCAGCACAGGACTGTAACAAATTAGAAGTTTCTTGAAGTTAGATAATTGACTTATTACGTTCATATTGAACTTTTACATTTTTTGCAGTGTGTTATTCCTTTTCTCAAAATGGCATTGCCCATACATTTTTTTATTTCATCAAGTTCACAGCGTTTATCATCCTCTCAGGACAAATTTTCTATTTTAGCCCCATTACTGACACAGCTCTATCAAAAGCAAGATGACTATAGAATTTGTTTTTTTTTCTTCACGCTGCAAATTTGTGTCCTTTGTGTCTTTAGCAGACTGTGCAGTTGGACAAGCATGCTGGGGACAGCAAAGGACACTCACAGTATTCTAGTAGCAGTAACCAACACTCTCATCACTTGGACAGGAGAGATTACAGGGACTCAGTTTACCATAGAGATTCAGCTGAACACAGGAATCACAGAAACTATGAACAAGACCGGATAGATGAGTGGGATCACAGAAGTAAACATGACAGTGACCATAGAAGCCACAGGGCTGGGCTGGAAAACATTTCCTTGAAAGAGGAGATGAGGAAGGAGAGGATGCTCATAACAGTATCCCGTGGAGTGACACCTCCACCAAACGTGAAGGCCAAGGAGGAGGTGAAGATGGAGGACATCGTGGGAAGCCAAAGCAGAGCAAAAGTGGAAGACACGGACAGCAAGGGGAAATCATCCAAGGACAGCAGAGAAAAAGATAACATAAAAGATAAAAGTAGTGATAGTAGTGATGATGACAAAGGAAAAATATCTAAAACTAAATCACCTAAAAAGAAAAAGAAGAAGAAGGAGAAAAAGAAGAAGAAAAAGGAAAAGGACAGAAAAGGGGAATAACTCTTAATCTTTTTTTTTTTCAATTTAGTCATTTCTACATATATTAGACTGGCTCTTGAGATGATGTAAGCATGTTGTTTCCCGATTTTCTACACTTAAAGGTATGCATTATTACACTCCGGGGAACCACATTGTTGTTTTGGTTTCTCTTATAAGTTAATATTTTTGGCATGAAGAAGAAAAGAGAGGTAGGTCTCAACGTTTTCTTTGTGCATCCAGCACATATGTGTGTTAGTTATATTTGGCACCAATGATCAGAAGAAGTTGTTAAAGCTGTAATAGAGCCATTTCAGCATTAACGCCAACCAAGGCTGAACCCATCCAAGACCAATCTTTTGTGGACATAAAACTGATAGAACCGAATCCTTTTAAGCTGTTGTTACATTCATATTTTAATAGTATATTTTCCAGAATTTCAGTACACGTTTGTTTAGTAAGCTGCTTACATATTTTTATGTGACAGTAAATATGTTGATGTTTGACATATCTTGATCCATATCATGGTTTCATCTTTTAATTAAATGCTTCTAAAATAAAGATGTGAAGTATTTTCATCAACGCATTCATCTTTGTCGATAACATTGCTGCTGTGTGCATATTTTGTGTTGCAGTGCCAGTAATGTTGTAATATTTGTGTATTAACGTTCCATTTCCTTCTTACTTATCTGTATTTTTATCAGAAATACAAGATTGCATACAAGGCTGTCTCCTGTGGTGACTTTATAGCTACATTTTAGACTATCCCTCTGCCTGAATTTTTATATTTTGGAATAGTTGCGTGTGGCGTGTAACCAATAAGTGCCAGGGGCTGAAGGGCTCGGGGGGGTTCAAAACTACAGGCTTTCCTTCAAAGTTTACATTGAGTTTTACGTTGGAAAGGGTCACAGGGCTCATTCAAAAGAAGCAATGTTTAATCACATTTATTCTTTTAACCTTTAAATGTATCTGAGAAGGTGTGTAGTGAACAGTGAAGTTAAAATGAGGGATTTGGCTGGTTGGATAATGTTTCTGGGTCTCTATTAGAAAGCCATCCCTTTATTCTGACCTCTGCTATATAATACACTGATGTACAGAAAGGATATCAAATCAAATCAAATCAAACTTTATTTATATAGCCCAAGTTCACAAAACACGTTTGCCTCAAAGGGCTTATGTCACCTTATGAGAGGATGACAGGTGGCATGTGTACTAATAAACATGATGTTCAAATTCTTGTTTCAGTTCTCAGGTTAGATAACATTTTCTGAGCTTGCAAATAGATGTTTGATATAAAAAGCAATCAACCTAGTCAGCCAGCAAAAAATGCCAATTTTTCAGCCAGGGTGAAGGTCCTCTTGTGTATGAAATGTAAGATATTTGATATGAGGTGTTTTCTGCAGGAAGAGAATCACTATAGGATGAAAATGAAGCTCTGTGCTCTTAGACATGACGTGGAGTGTTCAAGCTTTATGAATACAAAATAAGAGACATGTTTATGTCCTCAGTCGCTGTCCTAACATTTTCTGAATATGGTGATCAGTTGTACGAAACAAATAAAAAGTCCAGCAGTATGTACATATCCAGTAATAATATCTTATGTGGTAAGAAGACAGGTTTTGCTATCCCAGAAGTTGCTGATCTTCATGCTTGGAGAAAACAATAAAGTGAAGTGAAGACAAAAAACAGTCTGGTCTGTGTATTTATTGTTTGGATCTGGCACCAGCAAAGCGCATTGCACACAATTCATCATGCTTGAATATAGTTGGGGGCATCATTTTGAAGGTGAGTTCACAGGATCAGATCATCAGATCAAAATATGTTAAAAGCAGAATAGTGGCCAAGTAGCAACAAATAACTTTTTTTTCATTACTTCATGGGATTCCTGATGAGTTATTTGTAAAGGTTGAATTGAATTGCATATTCCATACATTTTGGCAGATGTACCAGAGCAAGGTAAGCATGTCCCTTTTCACAAAAGGTCTCACTCCACTATGAAGTGTCTTTGACATAAAATTTCTATTTAATATTTTTTGACTCAAGTTCTGATACAGTTAAATGAATATATTCCTTCATTTGACATTAAAACTCAACTTGTAACATAAAGGCATGGTGAGTTCATCACTTTTATAGATGAGTGGAATTTAAGATACATTCTGCATTTAATTATTGTGAGCCATCCATTGATTATATGGTTAAGTAGTCTTATTATAAAGTATAAGGTTAAATTCTTATTTGAAATGGTAGAGTTAGCTAAACATCGGGCTGGCTATGGCTCACACCTTGATTGGACACAAATAGAAAAAGAAATCATAGCCCCATTCAAAGTAGTTGAAACCTTGTCACAAAATGCTATGGGCAATCTGACTGGTTGTGAGAGTGATACAATCCTGTGCCATTCCAGAGCAGTGTGGGAAAAGTTGCACAAGATGCTCGGGATATCCCAATATAGACAAGATTATGCGTCTATCTGGAATAACCCATCTATGAAAATAGACAGGAAACCTTTTCTGTGGAAATCCTGGCTGGAGGGGAACCTGAACGAGACTTCAGACCTGTTTAAAGAAGAGGTGTTTCTGTCATTTGAAGAAAGAAAGAGAAAAGGGGATTGGTGGCGATACCTCCAGTTAAGAAGTACTTTAAAATCTTCAGGCATTAAAAAAGTTTAGGGAAAATATGATCAGACTACTTTTCAAAAAGCCTAATTCTGCACACTCTGCCTCAGTTCTCTATAATATGGTTTTGGATGCCCAGTGTGCAAAATACAATAATTTAAGACTCATTTGGCAGGGTTCACATCAGGGATGTTTGAGGCAAATTTACACATTGTAAAATTATTCACAGGTATTATTATACGCCAGTAAGGCTCTGTGAAATGGGCTTGATGCAGAATACCCTGTGCTGGAAATGTAATCCACCCACAGGTACCTTCTTACACTTAGTGTGAGAGTGCTTCCTTTTTGGAAGAAGGTTATAGGAAAACTAAGTGATTGGCTTGGGAAAGCCCTACAAGAATCCCTCCAACTCTCCCTACTGGGAGACAGGTTAAGGTCACCACCAGGAATATCAAAAGTGGAATTTGGTTTAGTAGTTACAGCCTTCATCACTGCAGCTAGAATCATTCTGCGTTACTGGAAGAGCCAGACTCAACCATAATTATGATGACGGATAATGTCTCTTACGAATTTATGATAGCAAGCTCGAATGATAACAAGGGGAATTTTACCAGGTTTGGGGTCAATTTCTGAATCATATATGGAGGAATAGCTGCCTCAAACATGTGAGGAGAGGATGACTAATGTTTACACATATTTATGTTATCCTATACTCTTGGTGGACATTGTGTTTAGTGTAGAGTGGTGTGCTCATTTTTGTTTAATATGGCTGATTTGTCTGTGCTGTTGTTTGTTATATTTTGTATGAAAGAAATTGAAAAAAAAAATTATGAAGGATAAATTCTTGTAGCGTTTGTCCATACTGCACTGTTGCTACCAAGATAGGTAGGAAAGAGACATGGGTTAATCACACAACAAAAGAAGGCTAGTTTAAAAAGACACTCATAATATCTGCCAAATACAGTACTTTCACATTAACATTTTCTTAAACATGTACATAAAATTAATTTTGGCATGTCAGTTTTTATTTTCTGAAGAACTAGAACTAGACATAGATTTTCAAAGTAACTGTAAACTGTGTCTCTTTGTTATGCTGTGTATTATATGTTGTGAACCTCAATGAATGCATATAACGTTTTAAATTACAAACAGGAACACCATCACATCACAACACAAACCTAATAAAGACCATATGAAAGGGACACTAATTTGCTAGCTTTCAAAAACAAACAAGACAAGTCATTTACCATACAGTGCCATACAGTGCATTTACCAAGCTGTTATATCCATGGTTTACCAGCAGATGGAGACAAATGCTCGGCATCTACAAACGTCAGCATTGGCCTGTATTTTACATGGCAGGGAAGGAGATATGATGAACAAATACATGAATCACTTCGATGACTGACTGACTGACATTTGATGCTTGTTTTCCAGTAACAAAACTGGCATTATTTCTTAACACAGTACTAAACGCATTTACCATGAAATGTCCACTCCAGTGATAAAAAGTTGCACAAGGGTGTGATGATTCAGGCTTTGCTGCATTCCCGTCCATGTGTCACTGCAAGTTACAACCTGCTCGTCCTCACCGGCCTGTTCTTTAAAGAGGCTGAGATCGGTCGCTCACACAGATGCCAGGCTCAGGTCACAACAGACTGTATCACTCTGTCTGAAAAGAAATATAACATAAGTCCGACAATTTAAAGTAACCTTTGTTTTTACATTTCACTCACTTAGGCTAAACCTGCATTTGATATTATAGACAGACAAGAAATAGCTTAATCTCATCTCATATACAAACATGAACACACATCTTGTCTGGCACCGTAGCTTGATGAATAAGGAACAAATCTAAGATTCACAGTTTAAAAGTGGACTGCTAACTGGATACTGGAGCTATAGCATTAAATAACATGTAAATCTCCAGTGTTTGTCCATGTAGCCACAGAGTAAGCTTGTTTACTTCATTTGGGAGCCTGTCAAAGAGCCACTTCTTCCTAATAATATAAAAAAAAAAAGTCATTGCATTTAAAAGTCATACGTAATTTCTTTACTACGTCATACGTAATTTCTTTTGGAGATATGAAATGACATTCCCCCTAGAGGAATTAATAAAGTATGTTTGTAAGCTTGTTTGTTTTCGCATTATTTATACATCAGCCTTGGTGCTGTAAAAAAAAAAAGACTTGTGGTTTCAGTTGAGATAGGGCCCTGTTTGTGTGTCACTTTGGCGTTGTTTTCCATGTCTAATGAGTAACAACCCACTTGTTCCTGTGAAGCAGGCGTGTCAGTGCCTCCCGCATTCTGCCTGACTGTCTGCTGTAACCTGAGTGACGTTGTTTTATGACTCGACATGATAAGACATCTTCCTGCTTCTGTGTGTGTGTGTGTTTACTTTTGTTTTAACTCGAATAAAGGTTGCCCTGTTCAGCTTCAGCTTTACTGACAAGCAGAGATGTGTCTGAGCCTGTGGGAAAATTTGGGGAAACAGTTTTTGCCATATATGGTCAAAACAAGAACTCAAAGAAATCGAATCAAATGCATTATGGGTTACCAGATTAACATTTAAGTGCAAAGCATGCTTTTTCTGCCCTGCTCTCTCTGCTTTGAACGTGGATTTGCTCTCTGTGTTTACTAATGTCAATGACTGTAATTCTAAAGAGGAACCACACCTACACTCACAAAGTCGTGACAATAGACTGGTAGTTAAACACACACAGTCAGTTTAAAGATAGGTTAAGGTGTAGGGTGTGGTCAGGAGCTTTCACAGAGATAAACAGCAGGCAGGCGGCGACCTCAGGCAGTCTTCACCTTTCCAGGGATTAGAGGGGGGTGAAGAATGCAGAGCAATTCCTATGGTTTATACATGTTCATTTACAGAAACTCTGTGCATCCAGAGTTTTGTTGAAAATAAATGTATTGAGTCATATGAGGATATGGTATAAATGTTTTTATTAAGAGGCATCAACATCACAAGGAAACATGGCAGCGAAAGTTAATTTGGAAGTGAGCACCCTGAGGTTCTAAAGACTCCCCAAACATGATCAGAGGATTTAGGCAAGAGCCAAGCCTTTTGAACACTGGTGACACATTTTATTTCACTTCACTCATTTAAGATGGTCGATACTATTAGATCTATTTATGTAAGAAGTCAAATACATTCTTAATCAGACAGTACATATAATGATTCAAGAAAGCAAATTTAACATGAATTCCAAATGCCACCAAGGCACACATTATGTAAGACCAAGTCTATGATAAAGACAACAAAATTCTCCATCAAGTTCTGAACAAATATTCATGCCACTCTGTGTTTGAAATGAGCGCTAATAAAGGAATTGTTATTATCAGCTACCACCAAAAAACTGGGTGACCTAATGTATCAGGGCACACATGTGGGGCTCCGCCATCTAGAGGAAACATGTTTGTGCTCCGAGGAGGGGATCAGTCAGACAGACTAGGATAACTAAGACTAACGAGATTAATTCATCACTTCAACACCAGATTTATCATCATTATGGTGGATAATGTGGTGTAGCCTTGTGTGGCTTTGTGTTTAGTATTGCTTAGTATTTAAATTCTATCACTCTGTACCGGTCAACCAAAAAGAATATTTGTGATTTCACTCTGCCTAGCAAATGTGCATGAACTAATTGATTTACTCAAATGAACTAATTTCAGGGGTAAGCATCAAGGAGGTGGCTCTAAATGGAGCTAGTAAAACCCAGTGCAAACATAATAACTATCGCAAGACACAACAGTCTTCTATTTTTTTGGCAACTTTGTAACCAACAGTTACAACCATAGCAGAAATTTTCACATAATTTTGTATTTTCTAATTTTCACATAATCCTTTAAAAATACAGAAGCCCACAATACAATAGTCTGTCTCTAATAATTTATGACTTCTCTATGTGTCCGTGGCTCTCAGTCTTTGTGGTGTGTTGGATTGCATGCATGGTTTCCTGTAGCAGCTGTGGGTATTGTGCAAAAGGGAATTCAGCCTCTTGGATGATCAACAATGATGTAAAAAAAGGAACCACATATTCCCCACACACATCATTTGACAGGAGGTTACTGCATATTTCAGGCCTTCATAGCCTGTGCAGCAACAGGTAGAAGATAATGTTGGACCACTCCTTAATGTGTCTGTTACAGATAAGTCCCTCATTGTCAGCTAATCACAATAAATCAGTATTTACAGTATAGCAACTTGTGTGTCATGTGACTTCTGGCTCTGTACCAACTCGCCATGGTCATCAAAAGTACAGACTAAAATTATATTCCAGGACACTTCTCGCTTCAAAAGGTTCCCATGCTGAATGGTAAAGTCGGTGGACATTAAAGGAAGATTGAGCAACATTTCATCTGTGTAAGAATGAAAGACACATTACGTTTGTGGATGAAATACAAGAATTCCCCGAAGTTTCTGTCTGCGTTCCCTGATCACAACATGACTGACAGACTCATCACAGCATGACTCACCATGCCTCAGGGAAATGACACACACAAACACGATCACACACACACACTCACACACACACACACACACACACACACACACACATACATGCATCAATCAGGGCAGACAGGAAGTTGCATAGAGGCTGAGTATCAGAGTATGTCACTCATATCTAGTTGGCTTTGACCAGTACACAATCTGACACAACACACAAAAAGGGAATACAGTTATACTAAAGAATAACTACTACTGACGTAAATTAGGGAATTATAAAAAGTAAATAAATAAAAAGACAAATAAAATATACAACGAAACATGAAAGTCACAGGGAGTTCTTCCTTATAGCACTTGGATGAGGCATACGCTGTGCTGTTTCCTTAGTGAGCACGGATTCTGAAGAGGGACTGATTTCTATTGACATCTGACACAAGAGTGTAATTTCCATTGGTTATGGAGTGGCACTTACTTTTCAAAATCATGTTGTTTTCACACAGCCCCAGATGACAGTGCAAGGTAAATTATTAGCTGCTAAATTACTCAGGTGTTGAGTTACTAGGCAACTCCAGGTGTGCCTGGATGGAGCACTTACTAACTTGTCTGATATTCAGAAGACATTTATGCATTTCATTCACAAAGCATAAACTCATCCATTTTCAATCTACTCTTCCATCCATGAATGCAGACAAGTAATTTCATCTACCTTAGTTTAGTGGTCAGGCAGTAAACAAGAATGTGCTAAAACAATTACTCAAGAAGAGGAGAAAGGGGATATCTCGCCCCTCCTCCCCCCTGCCATCCCTTCCAGTGCATTAATATGGCTCTTCAGGTGAATCCACAGCACAACACGAATTCCAGAAAAAACAGTCATGACTGAGCCTGTCCTCTGCCAACACACACATACAAACGTGATATCATCTAAACTCTTGTCTTTAGTGAAAGCTGAGTGTCCGTATTGTGATCATGTGACATGTTTATGTGAATGTATGCATGTGAAGCTCTAATCACAAAGTGAAAGGCTTCACTGCCATAAAGACTTGATGGGAACTAAAAGCCTATGAATGGCCTGATGATGGGCTTTTAACAGGAAGTCCAGTGTTACTGGATGATGGAAGTGCTTTTATGCTGTAGTCAGCTGCAGACTTAGAGTATAGATAAACAACAGTGAACTCTTCTACAGCCCCACCAGCAGAGACGCAGCGACACAGAGAGCTTCGACTCCTCCCTACGGAGCATTTCCTGGAATCCCACTGCGTTTGTGATAGCTGAGCAGGACCTGAGCACTGAGCACGTCTGCAGACACCTAAGGCTTCAAATCACAGTGTCAAGGTTTAAAAATATGGACTAAAATTAATCTAATCTTCGTGAATTACTTAAAGGTTTTACTTGTACAAGGTATGCCTTTTGAAAAAGTTCAGAATTTCCAATAAGTGCATCCAACCAAAAGGATACAACCCACAAACAGCACCAATCATGCAAGTATATGTACTTCATCAAATATGCTGAATTGCTTCAAATGATAAATTATGAAACAATGAGAGACAGAGAAAGATGTTTTTCCTTGAAGGACAGCACAATTTGTTGAGTGGCTGCTGGCCCTTTTGCTGCACAAGTAACAATTCATTTGACAGTGTAGTGGACGGGCACACAAAAACAGATGAATCTGATTGATTGGGCATTTTGCACATCGTTCAAAAAACCTTTCATATTCTCTGTTCCCAGAACCTGATCCAACATTAAATAAGTGCAGGACTGAAAACATTATGCCCACATTATGTTGACAAAGTGGGAACTACAACCTGTATGACTTAAATTACTATTTATTTGTGAGTCAGCGTATTACTTTGAAAGCTATGCTCTTATTGTATTAAACTATCTCAGTACTGCTGTTGAACTCCACCATGTTCTGTGTTTCCCCACTGCTGACAGCAGATACCAGATTTTCTAAACATTGACCTGACAGTTAATAATTGACAAGATGTCCCCTCTGCAGCCACTAATGGCCTTGACAGAGGAAGACAATACGCTGAGCAGTAAAACAGACAAAGGAACACAGTGTTTATTCCTGATAAATGAGCACTCTTCAACAGTTATTATAACAAAAGCAATTCATGTTTTGTGTGTAATTATAAGTGAAGTATTTAAAGTTTTTATTCACTGAATACATGCAGAAGACACACATAGTACCATACATGGCTTGACGACCCCTGCTGTTATTTCTCAGCCGTTTTTATTGGTGACACCAGTGTACCCAGCCTAGTCCTGTTACTCATTCTCTCTCTCTTCTCCCTCTCTTCTCTTGCAGGCACACTGACAATCTTGTGAGGACAGCAGTGTCACCTCAGTTTTTCTTTTGTTTTCTATGCACCTCACAACACCTATGAACTACCCTGTTCTTCACTCACACCTTAAACTCTTTATTCCACAGATATTAACACTTCACATCTTCGCACTCAGTGCAACATTTTCTCATTTCTTTTTATTAAATAAATGTTTTTTTGTTGAACCGGTAAAACTGTCCCTTTTGCATTTGTAATGAAAGACAGATAGTGACAACAGCATACACTATAATAGCAAATGTTCATTTATTGCGCAGTCTGTTTTGTTGGGTGTGAAAGTTCGTTCTTGATGTAGAAATAGTATATTGACAAAAAAATAAAAAAGACTACTGACAAAGTGCTGAAACTGATGACCCAGTCTCTGCAGAACTGAGCAAAGACCATGAAATAAGGTTGATAGCTCCAGAAAATGTAGTTAAGAGGACCTTGAGTTAGTGCAGTGTCAGATTAAATTTCTGGATTACCAACGTCTTGTTCAGTCTATTCCAAAGGGGAACATGAGTGTCAGTGTTCTAACTATGAAACATGACATTATCTTGCTACCTCTGACTCCCACGGCTTTCTCTACTAATTAACCAGATTCAAGTTCATCTGTAGTTTATACATTCCAGTATGATAGTGGAAGAACATAGTGCTTGTTTGTATGTGTATGTGTGTGAGAGCGAGAACATGCAGGAGATGGAGAGAATAATTCACTGTTTGGAATTGTACAAAATGATAAGATAAGAATTCTGGTTAAGAATAAACTTTGTCTCTTAGTTGACGCACATAAATACAGTCGAGGTCAGTGGGCTGTTTATTTCATTTGAATAAGATGGGTCAAAAAGACATGTAAAATAAGAACCATGAAGTTACAGAGGATTTTCGAGTGTGCTTGAACCGCATCGACCAGAATGTTTTCAGGACCGCTCCCAAGAGTGTGAGTTCGCAGAGGCTGTGACATCACACTTCAGTTAGGAATAGGAATGCAAAGGCTGGTTTGTATCTGAGCTCAGACAGCTACATTTGGATGGGGAGGTATTTGGGAGTGGGCACAAGGAGACGTTTAGAGTCACGGTATACTTTTAAAGCAGTGACAGAGGCTAAGTATATGTGCAGACCCAGTATTGACATGTGTCTTACGGCTGTGAATGGACCCAAGACACAATGACACAGATGCAAAGAGGTCCGAACACTCAGACCACATCCGGAGGTGGTTCTACGGCCACATTCTTTTAGCAGTGTGTCCTGGGCCAAGCTGAAGCTCTGGCCACTGAATTTATGTGTTTAAGTGGTGGTCTGAACATTTGAAAAAGCCCACAGAGATACTATTGGTATGTCAAACAACGTGCAACACACTTTGGTGGGTTAGATTCTTTATTGTTTTTATGGATGGAACAGTGATAGAGACAGAGACAGGAAAGACAGGAGAGAGAGAGTGGAGAAAGACATGCAGCAAAGGGCCCCCAGCCAGGATTTGAACCAGGGTCCGCTGCATCAAAACTCAGGCCTCATACATGCGTGTGCACACTGTGCCGGTTTAAAACAACACATTTTGTAATGTACATTTGTTTAGATTTAGTGCAGGAAGTGGGATACCTGAGATATAGGTCACAAAAGGTCATTCAAAATGCCTGTGGAGAGGACCTGAACTGACGTACTTAGAGCTGTCAACTTGCTGCCAGATCACTCAAGATGCATGTTCATGTTAGGTCAGAGCTGGGCCTGAATATACGTTGTATGAAAGTAGTCTGAGAAACGTCCACAACACTTCTTAGCAAATGATTCTGGTTCAGTTTGGAAGGGGCTCAAATGGATCACGAAGTGTAAACCTAAAGCCCCAACTTGTGCCTGAGAAACATCCATATACTGTCAATATGAAACAATATGAAACACATCTACTCCACCATCAGTGAGTCCATCTTCACGTCCTGACCAAAACATCCCTCATCAACAAGACTGGGACCCCCACTGATGTGGTTTCTTATGCTATGCCCTGTGAATGCTACACATTCAGTTACAGTACAGACTCCATGTCTTTCTCAGTGCATATTGTTATACTATTATTGTCTTTGTGAAGCGCATAGACTGTTTTAATGAATGTTTTAATGAATGTTTTGCACATTCCCTGATCAATATTTTGCACATTCTGCACAGATGGTACAATGCTTTAATGAAAACAAATATATTTTGACACATGAATGTCTGTGTGTGCATGCATGCATGCATGTGCAAGTATTGATTCTGGAGCAAGTATTAGTATTAAAGTCATGGCTCCTGTCATTCATTCATTCAGATATACTGTTGATTTCTGTTACATAAATATCAATTACAATTTTATTGAGACACAACAAGATATAGGTCAGGTTATATAAACGATCCCATTTGAAGAATTTCTTCAACAACTTGCACACTTTCTTGTTTGTAAAAGTGATAATACTATGATAAGGGTTGATAATTTGGTGATACATTTCTCTGCTGCAGTGGATAGGTTAATGCTGTGTTCAACATGTTACAGAAAAGAGTCGGGTCTAGTAAGATTTTTGTCATGAGTTAATGTGACATGTAAAACTGGCACTTATTCAGATCACCATGTAAAGGGCTGTACATAAAAAATAACTATCAGGACAGTAATGACAGCACTGGAATTGCCAGGGACCATATAAAGATGTGGCACTAGCGGTGTAGTGGTTAAGTGTGCGCTCATGTCTGAGGCCTGGGTCGCAGTGGACCCCAGTTCCAATCCCAGCCAGGGACCCTTTGCTACGTGTCTTCCCTCTCTCTCTCTCCCATCTTTCCTGTCTTTCTCACTGTCCTATCAAAAAAACATAATAAACCCACACAAAAAAAATACTATAAAGAATTTTTGTGACTAGTATAGTCGTATTTTACACATCTGTGTTTGGGTCCAACATTAAGGCGACTGCTACTTTCAACAAAGCCTGAATTACCATTGCTAGTTAACTAGAGGGACATGGAAATGGTTCAAACTGTTCAACATCGGTGATGTCTTAAAAGTGCAACACGGTCAGCTATCTCTGTTTTACCTTTGTTGGTGCCTACATTCCTGGTAGGGACAGGTAAACACAAATGTGCAAAGAGCAGAGTTTGAGGCTATTTAGTCCCTGGGACCTTGGCAATGGAAAAGGAATGTGAAGCATTACTTCTTTGTGGGGGAGGGGGCTAAACTCTGCTGGCTCTGGAACTCTACTCTTTAGTAGGTTGCTGAATCACTGAAGGTATTACCAACCTAACGACCCAACCATTATTACCATCCCAAGAAAAATACTTTAAGAAACACTGTAGAAATAAAGTACATGGAAATATTTTTGTGCTTATGAGCATCATTACACAAGATCAACAGGATATTGTTTGCTGTAGTCAAGGAAAAAATATAAATAAATAGGTATATATGTATGTATATTTGAATAAAACTTGTGGTTTAATTTTACCATGCTCAAGGGATGACTTGATAATGACATGATGGCTACAAGAGGCTACATTAGTGTCCATTTAGTGTGAAATATGCAATATGGTATTAAATGAACCAAAACAACGTTTGTACACATTCCCCTTTTAAGCGTGATTAACCTCATGATCATATATGGGGAAGTGAATCACTGACTCTTCAAACTCAGCAAGCCAACAATGCAATCTGATACTGTTCGCCGTCATCCTCCCACTCTGCCTCCTTCCGTCACTGCCCCCTCAATCCATTCTTCCTCTTTTTTTTTCTTCCTCTCCCCATCACTGCTCCACATTGACCCTTTTCACTGGCTAAGTGGTGGCCACTGTAAGCTGACCAGTCTTTCTTCTGCCCCCACATCCCTCTGTCTTGGGAAAGATGGATGACTGATGGAGGGGAGGAGCAAAAGATAACATCACTTAATTGCTTTCTGAAAACCCCCCATCTTCCATGTTTTTTTCACTCTGAAATTGTAAAGGGGCACGCTTATAGACTACTATGACATCTATGATGAAAGGGACATGGAAAAATTGTGTTTTACAGTTAAATGCTGCTTAAGGCTTCACATCTCAGATCCATGAAGTAAAATTTCACAGTTTGAAGTTTTAATTTCTTACTTTCTTATAATCATTCCCTGTGTTCAGACAAATGTTTATCTTCCCTTCATATCAATTACAACAAGGCTAATACTGGTATGTTTTTGTTTCTTGTAATGTTTTTGTGGCATAAATATTTTAACAGTCCTATTTTATAGTCACTATTTTTATAGTGTAATGGATTAACCTTACTGCATTTTTTTTTACTATTTGCAGAATGAACAGCACTTTCATTTTATGTGGCCCACTAGGGAGTCACATCTTACTGCTGTGTAATGGTCAAATTCACAGCTGTAACAACTTAACAGTGTTGTAAACACTATCTAATGATCAAAAATACAAACATGAAAAATATAAAGGTACAGAAAACCAGCAGGCTGAGAGTCTGCTCCTCTCCAGTCTTTAGTCAGTACTGTCATGTCTCTCAGTGAGACCCAGTGTGTTGTCCTGTTTCTACATTTAAAAATAACCCCAAACAGATATGATGAATGAAAAGCGCACAGTAAAATGTGCACAGTCAAAATAACGATTAAGACAGAGCAGCACTGAGGCGAAGTGGATCAGATAAAATCCTCTTTATCTCAGAGGGTTACTGGTACCCACAAATTTCCTGTTATTCTCAGTAGTTGATGTATATTTCTTCAACACTGTCTGTAAAATGTCAAATCTGTCACATGTTCAGAGCAGCTCAGTTATTTGTTGTACCGTGGTTCTGCACCGCTCAGCCGTGACTAAAAAGTTAGAAACAAAGTTGATGTAATAACTTGAGTTTGATGATGTTTGTCTTTGTTTTCCTCTTGAAAATCTTTGACTGAGGAAGTAATGTGGAGTTCTTAACCTTACAAAGGGATTTATGTTAGAACACACATTTGTAATATCAATTATTACATATATTATATATTTTTGGACACAAAAATATGTTACAGAGTTCTTTCATTTATACAACCATCCCTTTGAGGGCAACCCTAATGCTGATAGGGCCTGCGGTGATAGTCCAATACTTTGTCACTAGTAAAATTAAATGGATGTTTAAAAAAGCAGTCCTGCGTCACTGGACACTCAGGGGTTAAAACAAATTGATTTCTGGTTCATTTTGATTACCTAACTAATGAACAAGCATATAAGAAACTTTAGCATGGTTCACTCTGCCCTCATGTCAGAATGTATAAAAACTGCTAACAGCCCCAGCAGCTAAAGCTACCAGCTCCTGTGATCACCTGCTACATGTATGTGAGTAAAGTGTTTTTTTATTGGTGTTTTATTTGCTTTTGTCCAGAATCAAATCATGTGTGGTCATCTGAAGCTGCACTGCTGTGAAATAGTTTGCAAACCGAGTGATCTGAGTAAAGTTAACACACATTAGCGAGCTAGCCCCTTAGCAAGAATTTCTTGTTACAAAGTGGTTAGCCTAGTTAACAGTATAGTTATATCAATGTCATATATACAACAGTCATCATTTAAAGAGACACACAGGAAGCTGAACTAGTGTTGAACGAAGAAAGTCTTCTGTTAACATGAAAAATAGCAATGTTATCTGGTTCCTAGCATAACATTACTGATAAAGGAAGAGGGATGTCCAACTAGCTCCATCAAGTTTCACTTAAAGAAAGCTGTTAAAAGTTCGAAGACATCTTCCTGAGTTCTGTGAACAAGAGACAGAAATACATTGTGATTAGTTTACACCATGTGCTGTCTGCTAGCTTGTTCCCAGATGTTAGCTATTTACATTCAGTCACATAATACTATAAATGTTGTCTTTGGCAATACTATTTTATGTTAAGATAGCCATACATTATACGATATACAGTCAGAGTTATTAACATTACACACATATACATATTAATGCAGCAGTCAGAGAGGTTTGTCCTTGTCAGCAGCCTAGATATGATGTCTACCATGGCACCCGACTTAAGGGGTAAAGGACCTCATACGCCGACGTTCACCAGGTGTTTTCAGGGGTGCTGCATGGAAAGATTTTTAAATGGCTATTCCAGTCCATTTTTGTAGGTAGGCCCCTTCACACCTTTGGACTCTGTAAATTATTACCCTTTGCTCCAAACGGAAGTACGTCCCGTTCAGGTCATTTGCAGGCCTGTTGGCAGACGGACATGTCTTGCAACGGTTCAGCTCCCTGTCTCATTCAGTAGGGATGAACTGGCCGGTCCAGCTGACTTGATAAGGACGTCTCTGTCTCCAGGGAGACGAAGCTCATTGGAAATGGTCTGCATATTACCCCAGACTCTACACTGATAGACTGGCTCCTCTCAGTCTCCTTTTTACTGTTCACTGAATGTGACCTGTGACATACAACATGGCTGAGTCAATTTAGTTAAGCTTAGTTTATATTTATCTTTGTTTATAATCAAGTATCCCTATAACTTTTACACATGCCCTGATTTCCTTCGCAGTTTCATTTTGTCAGCAGGTTAAGGGCAACCCTAAACTTTACATTTTTTGCCTAGACCCCTTAAATAAAAAGTTAAAATATCGCTAACTAAAATATTGCAAATGGAGTTGATGATACAGTTATAGAGTAGTGACTGAAACAACTGTATTTGTTCTTTATTTATAACTTCCTTTCAAGATGTCTTTTGTTTGGCCAAATATAACTGAGCATGTACAATGGACCACATCATATGCTAAATTCATGTTGAAAATAACAAAGATTAGCTTACAGTCTGAAAACAGGAACATCTTTCATTATGTGCATTATTTATTTATTTATATTGAGTTCAATCGCCTAAGTGAAAGGGAATAAACAGCGATAAATAAAATTTTGATTTTTTTTTTTGTAAAACAGACTATGATGTTATGTGTGGAGGAAAATAAAAGCCCCTGGATGGTTTCTTAGACACACTGACTGCAAACCAGGTCACAGTGCAGCATGTTAACGTACTAGTCTTCCAGCCAGCTGATGTCCAGACTGTCAGGAGAAGAAAAGAATGGACGGATGAAGGAAGAGCTCTTTTTTAGGGATTAATTATTGATGTTCATCACCAGAGTCAATGCCGCGGTGAGCACATTAAGAACAAGGTTTAGCAAATGATTTATGAAATGTTGCTTATACAGGTCAGAACAGGGAGTTGAATGGAAACCACCAGAAATTAGTATCACCATACCAGTCCCCTGCCAGGTACTTATTCAGTGTAAATATCAATATCAGAGAGTTGAAACCCTGCCATGGGCCTGTGTGGCATGACGCCCTGAAAGGTGTCACCATCCTTGAAACAGACAGGCATCTGGTGCGGCTGTCTGAAAAACAAGGAAGCTGCTGGGTGGTTTTCAGGATGGTTTCACACTAATGACTTGACAGAAGCTCTGGGGTTGGCTTTACACTAATGAGTCGACTAAATGAAGAAGTGTTTTTGTCCGCAGATGACCATGTATGTGTTTGTTGAACTATTCCTGGGGAGGGGAGGGGAGGGGAGGAGAGGGGGGTCAATTTTGCGCAGAAGAAAAGAGAGAAAGGGTGGGGGGGTAGTTAGGGGGGTTGGTGTTGTCAGTAAGACAGAAAGAGGAAGTGAGACAGAAAGTACCTTGGATGCGTTTAGCTGCGAGACGGCTGGCTGCTGATCAGGACTGATGCGTGTTGTGCGTGCCGCTATCGATGGGCATGAAGTGAGAGAAACTGCTGGTTTCTGTCCCTCCAGGTGTGTCCAGCCTGTTTGACCATATCAGGAAGACGGAAGCCGCGCACCTGTGAGCTGACGTCATAAGGCTGAAACTACCTGCCCCGACTCGTCCCCTGAAGACGCTCATTTTGTCAAAGTAGATCCTGTGGAGAAGACGAAGAGGACACGACGCCAAGGGATCTATTTACTCTCATTTTCTCTGGTTTTTTTTTCTTATCTCACTGCGAAGAATACTGAAGGAGGATTTAGGGGTTTCCGGACAGATGGGCGCCGCTCGGCTCACGGCTGTGGCCGTTTCTATCGTCGTGTTTCAGGTGAGGTCCTGCTGTGGTTGTGACTCGCTAAACTCTTCAGACACCTTTTAATCCGCCTCTGTTGTCGTCTGTCGTTTTACTCAAAACGCGACCAGTTAACGTTGAGTCTGAGTCAATAATGGCTGGCTTGAAGTCTTATGTGTACTTTTTGTGGCTCGCTCCTGAGCTGTAATTGTTGAACACGGAGCGCAGGTAGGTGTTAATGGCGCCGCGGTGAGTTAACAGACGCTGCTTCCTGCATGTAACACGGCTCAATTGAAGAGACGCTCGCAAGTCATTTACAAGGGATGAGGATGTAAATTTGTCCGTGATAGTCCAAACTCCCACGGCAGCTTTAGAAGTTCTCTTGTTTTTTTTCTCTCTTTTCTTTCTTTTTTTTTTTATAGATAGAGTATTAATATAGTTCGCTTCCTACATTCCGTCGAGGAGTCTCCCCGGGCCTCGCCCTTGTTCCGGTGCTGACGTTGTCGACAGGTTAAATTTGGGATAGTCCACTTTGCTCAAACAAACTGTATATAAAGAGGCAATGTTTGTTCACATAAACTATATATAAAGAGTCCGTTTGATCCCTTAAACTGTATATAAAGCATCTATTTGATTTCCTACAAGCACACCTCACCGGCGGTAGAATGTAACTTTGTATATTTACTCAACTACTGTACTGTACAAGCTACTTTTTACTCTACTGCATGTATGTGACGGCTCTAGTGCACAGCAGTGTACGGATTTAGATGATTTCTACACAATGTGAATGAGTCAGTAAATGACCTTAATATTAAAGACAAAGGTATTTAGCAGCATATAAAGTAACTGAAAGTAGCCTTACCTGATGTGTCACTAATTATAATCACTAGCAGAATATGATTCTGTAAAGGGAGATTAAAAGTATACAATATGTTGATGCCCACCACTGTTTTGACATCAGTTTTTCGACACTGATGGCTTTACCGTAATGTTACAATCTCTTACTTAAACCTAAAGACATTTTTACAGCATACTTATTCTAAAATATTTTGTACTTAATATGTTAGCATGTCATTCAGATGTTGATGATAGTCACTTTAATTGTAGTTACTTAATTAACTGTGTATGTAATTAATATCCCAGTGCTGTCTATTCATTCAGAATATGCTGCTTTTGTATTTTTTTCATTTTAGATTGAATGTCTGACTTTTGGACTGTTTAGACATTGTAATCGCTGATGAAAGTGTGTTGGTTACAGTCCTAAATGAATCCTTTGACTCATTATGTGGTGTTTTCAGTTTACCTGCCCTTGTTGGACATGACATTGCGATTTGAATGAGGTGCTTTAATCACACGAATAGAATAGAATAGAATAGCATTTTAACTCTTATGAGAATAAATAAATGGAAAGAGAGATTTCTTGTGTCCATTCTATTGTACATTTTCCTGGATTGTAATTATATGCTCTTACTCTCCTAGATCTCAGTTTTAGTAACTGCTGAGGGGCCATCATGTGTTCCTGGATTTGAATCAGACATGTTGATTTTCAAAGTGCCCGGAAAGCGCCTGGCACCTGGTACAAGACTGGGCAAAGGTAAGACCTATCTAGGAAGCTGTTACCTCACTCATTTTCTTATGTACGTGAATGAGATTGTGTTGTGTGCATTTCCAACGCTAATTATCATTACATATCGATTATTTTTCAAATAGTAACGTCTAGAGATAATGTTATGTTTAGGGAAGCGTCTGAATTTACACTATAGCAATAGATTCAATACCTTAACTTTTGCAAAGTGATTCTCTAACTCCAGTGGCACTCGGCAGATTATCTCCTGACATTGTTCTCACGCTTAGCCCAAACAACTTCAGGTCTCAGCTTGCACCCCCTCTACACCTCATGTCACGCTGCAAGGAAACACAATGTCCCCAAGCCTGTTTTGCAGGTTTTGCTTTTCAAATGGTTTCAAGTACTCAGACAAAAGGTGTACTTGGTTTAATTTTTGTTCACGTTTACTGTAAGGGCTTTTTATCATGTTTAATAAATCAATAAAATGCTGCTATAGTTGAACATGTTTTAACATGTTGGTCAGGTCATGTTTTTGCTTTCTCTTTTTCCTACCTGCTCCAGTAGAATATCAAACTGCCATCTCTGGTGTGGTCTAATTTGTCTGCATCAAGTGTCATGAAACAGGCTTCAGGTTTGCACAGCATGTGCAAAAATCAACCAGCAACAAAAAAACATGCATCCTCTTTTACTCTGAAAGACATTAATGTATTATGTGTATTTATTTCATGAAGGAAAAAGAGGGACTGAAAACCAAATACAGCAGTCAAAGTGAAAGTTTATTTTAATGTACTTTGTACTCGAGTTCAGCTTGCCTGTTATCTTGGCACAAGAGTGAACACAAGCATGTCACAGGCTTAAAAAATACTGTTCTTGTTTTCTTGTGCAGGATCACAGGTACTGTGAGCTCTTTGGGGAATGACAAGCCCTAAAGGCTCTTCTGATGTATGCACCTGTGTAAACTCATCTGATACAGTTGTCCTCCAAATCAGCTGACTAATTGTCTAGTGATTGTTTAGGCCTGTTCAGCTGTCCAGTGCTGTGTTATGATATATGTCTAGATGCTGATGCAAAGTTTTATCCTACAGGACAAATGTGACATGGTGTGAAGTGCAATGTCTTTCTTAGCAGGAGTGATACAGTTGTAGACAGAAACCTGCTTAATTATGTTATTCACTCAACTAAACATAAATTCGCCAGAGAAGTGCAGTAAATAATAGAGACGTTCAGTAAATTCTGACAACAAAAATTATGTAGAATAATTCACTTGTTACAGAAGATCACCATATTAATCTTTTTTTAAGGTTAGCTTTGTAAAATATGGAATTAATATTTCATTGATTCAGATGTTTATGTGCATCTATACTTTGACTTGTGATTTTTACCAAATTAGGTGACATTTCCAACAACAAGTCTTCATACAAGAAAGGGTTTGACTGTCCTCCAGTACCTGCATCCCTAAATATGGTCAATACCAACCACTGAAGGAACACACCTCCTTTTTACCACATTTTGATAACCAGTCGGGTCATTCTGTCTATCATTAGTCTTTTCTATGATCTCTCCTCTGTCTGACACAAAGAGAAATTTGGCATGACTGAACTGGACTGCATAATTAGATTTTTAAGAGGACTGGTTATTCTTTTGTACCCAGTGTGACCAAAACTCAAATTCAATTGCAACCAAATAGAACATCGAATAAGGACCTCCAATTTCTCAAATTGCGATCGTAAACACAAAAGACATTTAAAAATCAGCGAAACAGTTATATTTCCTGATGTAAATTTGGAGTTGTAGTATGCTATAATTTACTTAACTGTTTTTACATCCCAAATGAGTGGTAAAGTGCTGATGGCAGCTGTGTATGTAAAATGGCATGGTAAAGCCACAATATTTGGTGAAGATGGAGCATTTTGCATATTTCAGTGGATCGGTATTGATTAAAATAATTTAATAATTTCTTAGTACATTAACACATTAAAACCTTTTTTTGTTTTCTCTGCAGGCACAGATGTGAATTTCTCTCTAGTTGTGAATTTCTTTAAGATTAATAAAGCATCTATCTATCTTGTAACTGATAATTCTATTCTCTCCAATCACAGTGGTCTTCACTGACTGCACAGGCCGCACAAGATTTCCTTTCCACAGTGAAGACAGCTCAATCAGGATACATTCAGATGGCGTGTTGACGGTCAGTAGAGTTCAACAGACTGCACATATAATTTTGATAACTTTGCTGTGGTAATACATAGTAATATGAGTTGTTTAGAGGGTTTGTTTTAAATAGTGAATTATCATTTATGTTCAGGTCAAGAGAATGGTTGTTCTTCATGAAGGACACCGGGACTTTGTCATCAATTCCTGGGACTCGCAAGGTCGCAAAATGACTCTCCCTGTCAGGGTAATTCACCATGGGCATCAGCATGGGCATCAGCATGGGCATCAGCATGGACATCACCACGTGAGCCACCACCACCAAGATGAGCATCTCACTGGAGACAACAAATCCCAAAACCATCACCTTACTGAAGCGAACTCTGAAGTGGCTAATAACACAGAGGTAGGATTAGAGCCTCCACAAATGTGGTTGCAAGTGTGCCTCACTTCATCCAGTAGTCTAAATAAAGTAACACAGTGCAAAACTATTTCAAAACAATACTCAGTGCGGTTATGCTTTTCAGATTTCACTCAAAACCAATTGATATTTTTCCAGAGCCTGGAACAATAAACACTTGTTACAGGTAGTTTGACAGTGAAAAGCCTGTGTATGCAAAGACTGCCCCTCTGTGGCTGTAAATGGGTGAGAGTCACTGGTCAAAGTATTTTTCTTGGAAGTTCAGGAGTATAATATATGAAGACTCTGACTCAGTTTCTTTAGTTTCTTCTGGTTGAAACTATCATTTTTGTGCAAGGAAGTAGTTGGTTAATATGATGTAATTATTGCTTACCATGTTCATAGTTAAAGCATCACATATGCCAGGTTGTCACTCCCTGTTCAGAACTTTGCTTTTCCTCTTAAAACGGCAGCAGTCAATATTTTTAGATGAACAACTGACCAACTGACTATGTGTTAGAGATGAGACACAGTGCTTTACATCAGATTCAATGCTTTTATCAGTACAGGGGTAAACACAGCCCTGGTATACTAAGTTGTCATGGCTTTTAGGCCATGTTCCGAACAGGCACCGGGCCTTGTGTCTTGGGTGATTTGATCAAAGCAGATAGCACTGACTTAATGCTGGTTTGGCAGTAGTTGTATAATTGAAATAAAATACTTCAGCTCGTGTTTTCTGTGCATCAGTTCACTCATTTTATAGCACTAGCCAATTTTAAGTGATAGGTTAAATGTGACTAATTTCATGTACCTGTAATGTAACAGGTTGTGAACGTGCTTTTTACATATAGAGTGGCGCAAATAACCCCGTTACCACCACCAGTACGTCCATCTGTCCCTCCACTGATATTCTACCAATTTAGGAGCCAGGCCTTGGGTCTTGGCCCTTCCCAGCTCATATTGACTAAGATGTGAGGTAAACCCAGGATAGGTTTAGACCTTGGACAGTCACAGCATTATGATTTTCTGATGTTCTCTGTGAGATTAGTGCATTTTTTAGTAGCTGATTAATTTCAGCCTCTTACTGACCAAATGTTCTTGTGTTTTGTGCAATAAAACAGGTGCCTATTCTGCATTTCCCAATGTCAAGTAAGGGGCTGAGGAGGAGGAAGAGAGAGTGGGTTATTCCTGACATCAATGTTCCTGAGAATGGCAGAGGACCCTATCCCTACAAAATATCCCAAGTAAGAAAAGCTTAAACTACAGTTTTTTTATCTTTCTGTTTACTTTAAAATTAAAGTTCTAGTTGTCCTGTTTTTGTCTCACACTACTCTGTATCATTTATTAACCTAAATCAAATGTCTCAAAAGGCCAAAGTGAATATCAGAAGAATAACCTTTTTGCATGTGGTTAGACTTAGACAATTTTAGGATCGAAATGCAGTCAAAACAAGTAATTTTCTTGTTGTATTATAATTTCACAACACTTGATTACTAAGGCCTGGTGTGTTTTGTCCAGATCCGTTCTAATGAAGACAAAGTAAAGAAGATCTATTACAGCATCACTGGTCCAGGAGCTGATCAGCCTCCTGTTGGCCTTTTCACCATGGACCGAGACACTGGTAATCTGTATGTCACACAACAACTGGACAGAGAGGCACAAGATCAGTATAGGGTAAGCTTTCTCTGTGATGTTAGATTTACCAACTGTGTGTCAACTTTTCAGGACCGGACAGGGAATGTTGGGAACCCATTAGAATTCTTTTTCTGCAGTATGTAGGTCTTGACTCAAATCTTTCGGCAGCTAAGACTGCTTCACACACCTATTTAATCAACATTTAGGTAAATAGATAGATCTAATATTAAGGGACTCAGATCAGGGTCGCCAAAGAAGTCCAGGATATTTAAATATTGGACATGATTATATTACAGTTAAACGTGACAAAGCTTCATGTTGCTCTGAGCAAATTTATAATCAGTCACAGATGTTTTTATTTAAAAAAAAATCCTGCATGTGAATTCATATTTTTACTTTTTTGTGCAGAACTTTGTTATTTTTTCATTTTCCTCAGGACTGTTGTAATTGGAAGTGTTGCTATTGCAGAACTGTATCAGGCTCTCAGGAATGTGTGCAAACTAAACTTCATGTTCAGAATCTTTCTCTTTGGAGTTAAAAAAAATCTATTGATGGCATGATGACGTTATAACTACACCTTTTAACATTTTTGTTGAAAGTACAGTTTCCTGAATCAGATTGCATCTTTCTTTGTGATAGATGTCAAATTCTCAAAGGGGATGTGATGAAGAATCCAATCATTCTCAAGAAACAATATTCCCACTGAATTAAGATGGGAGATTCTAGAGAAATGGGAGAAAGAACAATTGATTTACACACATAGACAAAATTGTTGATAATATAGTACAAATGTGTTTGTATGTGCTTCTATGCAGTTTCAAGCGCATGCTGTGGCAGATGGTGCAGGAAATGCTGAGGAGCCTATGGAAATTATAGTGATTGTCATTGACCAGAATGACAACAAACCTACTTTCCCTCAAGACACCTACCTGGGGGAAGTTCCTGAAGCCTCACCAAATGGTATTTTTGTGGTCCTCTCACTTGCCTCTCACCTACCTAACTTTTGTTTTCTGGCTTCCAAGGGCATTATAGCAGTTGTTCTCTTGAAAGTTATGTTCACTTATGATTAAGGATGAATGGATGCTACCTCATGGTATTCACAGCTGGGGTGCAGAAATAGCCTGTATGTAATCAGACTTGAGACCCAGGAGACCTATTTACTATAACAATCAGGAAAAAGTTAAATAGAATTGGTATACTCAACTTAGATAGTAAATCACTTCTTTCATGAGGTGCTCTAAACCCTACTGTTAAGTATATGTACTCAGTCTCACTTATGACTTCGCTCTCTCTAGGTTTTGAGGTGATTCAGGTTGTGGCCACAGATCTGGATGATCCAAATACTAACAACGCAGATGTCCGCTACCGTATTGTGAGCCAGGACCCAGAGCTGCCAAGTAATATGATGTTTTTTATCAACTCAGTCACTGGAATGATCTCAGTCAGTGCTGGTGGGCTAGACAGAGAGGTAGGGCTTTTAAAACATTTCATCTGTTTCTGTATGCTTTTATACTTTCCATGCTTTCAATGAACTGCCCGCTTAGAAATCTTCAGTCAAACCCCTCTTTGCTTTGCAGACTTAAATTTATGTTTAAGTTTCATAGGGCATTTTTTGAACACATTCTGTTCCAACTGAGTATGTAATGATTTCAACATGTGTCAGCCTGTCATTTTCTAAGTTCACTCACTGTATGTGTCTCTTCTAACAGAAATATCCCAAATATACTCTGGTTGTGCGAGCATCAGACATGATGGGAGAAGGATTGAGTGGAGAAACCAAAGTAATCCTAACTGTCACAGATAGCAACGACAATGCTCCAGAATTTGTTCAGACCTCTGTAAGTATGGAATACTTGTGACTGGATATTTATCTACTCCAAATAGTTTGAAGTGGTGTTGTCATTTTTTCCTTCTTTCCAAACACACAGCAGCACAAAAGTTTCAAGGAATTGATCGAACAATGTTTATGTGTTCATCTATTAGACAAGACGTGGGTCTACAGCAAAGTAGCTCATCATTCTTATCCTCGGCAATACAAAATGATGGAATTTAAGTATTTTTGTGAGCCAAATATTACGTTTTGGGTGACGGGTAATAGTAGAAATAGCTTTTTACAGTCTTTGTTTTCTGTTTCCTCCACTCACAATTTTTTGTTTTTGTTTTAACAAAAAATCCTTTCCATTCTTCCAGTATACGGGAACAGTTGCAGAAAATAAAGTGGATGCTCTAGTCCTAACGATGTTGGTAACGGATAATGATGTGCCACATTCTCCAGCCTGGAATGCCAAGTTTAAGATTGTGGATGGTGACCCCACCGGACTTTTCACTGTGAAAACGGGAACTAACAAACATGAAGGAATCATTACTACTGCCAAGGTAGGTAAACCAAGAATTATCAAATAGGTCAGGATAATAAAGTTGTGAGATTATGTCACAGTATTTTTAAAAATTTTATAGATGACCTTTCTGTCTCCTGTCACAGATTATTAAATAACTATAATTACGGAAGTGACAGAAGTTAACTAGAGGGAATGAGCTTCAGTTGTTCAGCAGATTGTTTAGTAAAACTTTGTGTGATGAATTGTGCTCTTGTACTTTTCCTTCTTTCCAACCAGGGTCTTGACTTTGAGAAAACCAGCAAGCACACTCTGTTAGTTGCAGTGGAGAATGAGGTTCCCTTTGCCTTTCCACTGGCCACTGCCACTGCCACAGTGGTGGTGACTGTGGAGGATGTCAATGAAGCTCCAGTCTTTGATCCAGTAGAGAAGATTGTGTCAAAACCAGAGGACCTTGCCGTTGACAGTGATATTGTGCAATACATCGCTTCTGACCCTGACACTGCACGCAAACAGAAAGTCATGTAAGATTACCGTTTAATTTTTGCCTGTTCATTTTCATTAGACAGAGTAAACAGGAAAAAATTGCATATTGTTTAATAAGCTTTAGGTATATAAAAGTTCATAGTATGAGCTCTGCATTATCACATTCAGCAGAACATTTTAAAGTACAATGTTGGGAATTATTTAGTATCAAACTAATCTGTCCAACATCAGTCATTGATATCCATTGCACTTCGGTGTTTTGAAAGTTGATGGGAAGGATTCAGCTTAACTGATGATAAAACAATAATTATGGTTGAATTTGGCAGTCACTCTCTCTGTTATCTAATAAGTTTCTGTGATCATCTTGTTTATTTCCAGGTATAAAATAATTAGAGACCCTGCAGGTTGGCTGAATGTGGCCCCAGAAACAGGCTTGATTAAGGTGAAAAACACGATGGACCGAGAGTCCCCATTCGTCAAAGGCAACAAATACACAGCACTCATTGGTGCATATGACGATGGTAGGTGAAAAGCAAGAATTGCATGTATATGCGGACATTTGGTTTTCAGCACTGGTTTAAGGCCAAAAAGTCTGGACTTGACAGGGATTGTTTTGTTTGTGTGCATGTCTCACCAGATGAGGTCCCAGCCACAGGAACTGGCACTCTAATGATCCAGCTTGAAGATGTCAATGACAACGCACCTACCATTGAGGAACGTATCATCAGGGTGCGTCCTTTTTCTCAAACATTTCTTACAGTTGTCGCGTGTACGTGCAGTACTCAAATTGCAGATTTTAAATTAGTTAGTATTCTGTGATGGGTGTCTTTATTTTAAGATGTATCAGGATTTGCTGAAACTGAAGGAAAGCAAATGCCAGTGGTGTAAGGAAACAAGTGGTTGAACTGACATTTTCTTTTCTCAGGTATGTAACAAGGAATCAGCTCCCCAGCTGCTGTCCGTAACTGATAAAGACGGCCCGGGCTTTGCTGCTCCATATAGCGTCTCTTTACAGGGCCTGTCTAAGACCAACTGGACTGCGAGGATGAATGACTCCAGTATGTAAAATATTCAAATGTGACTGAAAAGAAGAACAAGGAGAAGTTGTCTTTACACATAGCAAGTTACAAACAAAAGCCAATCAAGTCAAATGTAAAAGATATTTAGATTAAGATGCAGGAATAGAATATATTTTCAATTGTGTATGTAAAGAAAATTCCTCATTTTACTGAGCTTGGGGTAACTTCAGTTAGGGAAAAGCCCTTATGCTGAATATGGTAGTTTATAATATGTGCTTCCACTTTGAGTGTTTGTGAAAATGATTATAGAGAAATCTATAATCATTAATCAGTTCCTCTTTTTTCCTCTTTGTTGCAGAAACGGGCATCATTCTGAATTTAGCCACCAAGCTGGACAGTGGCGAGTACACAGTGGTCATGAGGGTTGCAGACAACCAGGGCCTGGAGCAGGAAAACACTGTGCAGGCCACAGTGTGTGACTGCACTGGAGAAGAAGTGGTCTGCAAAGGGCGTGTAGCAGGTGGTCCTGGACTGCCTGTAATTCTGGGAATACTGGGAGGCATCCTGTTACTGCTCAGTAAGACTGATTTTTGTTTAATGTGGAAAGATAGTTATCAAATTCTTGAACCGCCACCATTTCATCTTAGCTTTCTTTTCTCTGATCTGTAAGAAATGGTTGGACTTATGGGGACTCAGTCATGTTTTTTATTAAGCTTTGTGCTCTGTATGTTCAGTGCTGGTGTTGCTGCTGCTGCTGTTCGCAAGACGGAGAGGAGGAGAGAAGAAAGAACCTCTGCTTCAGGATGATGACATCAGAGACAACATCTATCACTACGATGAAGAGGGAGGCGGAGAGGATGATCAGGTAAATTAAGACAGAGGTTGGGACTTAAAATGAGGCTCAGTTGAACTCACATCACACTTTAAGCATTACACTGGTTACATTTCCAGTCAGGAAACTATGGAAGCACGTTTCAGTCTGTAACAGTGAAGCATTCAATTAAAGGTAGTGGAATATCTCATATTCAAAGCAAGGTGGAATATAAGTTAGCACAGTACATTCGTGTAAAAGCACTGCCTCAGCTTTCTAGAGAAAAGCGTAGGTCTAGGCTCTCTTTATGATATTTCATCATCAACATTATTATATATACTTTTTGTAAAAATATTCTTTTCCCCACTAGTAATTATATATTGGCCTGTTTAAAATGTTAAAATGAGCAGTATGAGTTACAGTTTTGAAACTGTATAAATAAACTGCAGGTGGCGCAGAATACTGTGTATTCTCAGTAAAAATATCACTACCAGAATTGTGGATTACAGTTGTAGAAATACAAACACGAACAGATGTATTTGTTCAAATCAAAGATGCACATCACGTCATATCACAGTGACCATGATATTTTGTCTCCATCAGGACTATGATCTGAGTGTTCTCCACCGTGGTCTGGACAACCGCCCTGAAGTGTTCAGGAATGACGTAATGCCAAACTTCATGCCGGCTCCTCAGTATCGGCCTCGTCCCGCCAACCCAGAGGAAATTGGCAACTTCATTGATGATGTAGGGTCAAAGATTCAACCGTGTCTTTTACAGCATATACACAAGCATATGTTCTCTTCTGCTCCCTTGAAAATTCAGTTTCCTTCTTGATGTTCAGTTGTTTTTGTCATATTGTGATATTTAAATATGCTTTGGCAATTATTTAAACATCCCATCTTTTCATCCTTCCTGACTTGATTCTGAAGCAGAAAATGAAAGCATATATTCTTTCCTTTTCCTCAGAATCTAAAGGCCGCTGACAATGACCCAACAGCACCCCCCTATGACTCCCTGCTGGTGTTTGACTATGAAGGAGGTGGCTCTGACGCAGGAAGTCTCTCCTCTCTGAACTCATCGAGCAGCGGAGACCAGGACTACGACTGCCTGAATGAATGGGGCCCCCGCTTCAAGAAATTGGCCGACATGTACGGAGGAGGAGAAGATGACATGTTGTAAATGTATAAAAGACCAAACGATATGGATGTGTGGCTGCACATATGGCTGTGTGAATATTAGATTGATGCAAGCATGAACAGATAAATGAATGCATCCAAGGGAAACTGCTGTCAGCCAGACATCAGTAGGCCCACAGTGTGTGGAGATTGTGGTTCTTTCAGTGCAGTCCCATTGGCAGTTACCAGCCCCTGCTCAGAAGCCAAAGAATGAGTTTGTTTTGTTGTACTCGAGTTCCCCATTTTGAATGTTTAAGCTCTGTCTGCCTGTCTCTTTGAACCTTGTTTGACATGTAGGCTAAAGGCTATCAATGCTTTTTTTGTTTTTCTGTTCCGTGAGTTCTGGAGCCACATCATTGGCCTCAGTGTTGACTTTGAATTTGGTACAGATTTTTTTTTAGCTTGATGTAGCTTACTGGGTGAAAATTGGACATGCAAACAGATGCTTGCAGTTGCACTGGTAACATTTGGCAATGTATGGTACTTTAAATTTATGTTTCTGTTTAGTTTTTTCTGAAGTTTGTACTACTGCTTTAAAATCCATCATTTTGTATTAGTTTAAAGAATGAAATGACAAATGATAATGGTGAAATACAGGTTGCCAGCTAATACCACCTCACAGATGTTGTCAAGAGTTATCAATAAGTGCTTTTTAAATTGTTTCTGTTCAGCTGACAGCTTCATCACATTGTCACGTTTCACTGTTGCCTCAAAAGGTACTTTATTACAGATGCTTTGTTAATTTTGAATTTTTTTATAAAGTTATCTTATTACAATAATCAATTTGTGGATAGTGTTTTGTTTCACAGGAATTAGTAGTTGTGCAGTTCAAAAGGCCAAATGTCACAGCTGCTCAGCCCCTATGAAACGTGCAGATGTCCTGTGATTGGCTGCAGACCCCAGATTCATAAACCAATAACCGAAAGGAAGGAGGGGCACCTAGACCAACAGTATGTAATAAATGTCTACAAAATGTGTTACAGGTTTTTCCACCACCAGCTTCAAGATTCAAGAGACTTAATAGAATTGTTTATCAGCACTCCTGATCATAAATGTGTTACCCTATTCTAAATAAGACTGAATACCTTGAAGCTTATGATTCATATTATTTTCATAATCATCAAGCCATTCAGTGAGACTTGGATGGAATCTTCTGCACTCCATTCATTTGTCACTAGTTTGTATAGGTATTGTATTATTATCCTGTATTAAACATAAAGCTGGGACAAAATGTCCACTACACATCACCTTTATTCTCCAGTTAAACGTGGAAAGGTTTCCTCCATGATGACAGTGCTCCCATTCATGTGGTTTGAGGGCTTGCTGAATGGTTTGATGAGGGTGAAAATAATGAGAATCAAATACTTTGACTTTCACAGTTACTGCATCTCAACCCAACTGAACACCTATGGGAGGTTTTGGAGTGACGTGTTGGAGAGAGGTCTCCACCACCACCATCAAAACACCAAATGAAGGGATATCTTTAGAAGTATGGTGTTCATTCCTCCATGTACTGTATATAGAATATGAATACTGATCATGGTTGCAACTTTCCTTTATTTCAAAATGAGAACACACTATTATTCAGCAAACAAATCAGTCTTGAAATTGCATTCAAAGAACCTTATTATACCTGGATGAGAATGATGGGGATTATTTTAGCCTCATTTAGGTAAACCACATTTCCTAGTGGATGTGGAAGAGACTTCTAAGTTATTGCTTAGAAGTTGCAATGTAAATGAGACCTTTCAGAATGTTTTAAAGCAACTCAAGTTGCACGATCAATTAAATCCTACAGTTAACATTTAATGTGTAATGATTTGAATTATTTTGTTGCACATTTTATCATGTCTCCCATAAGTATAGGTAAATCTTTATTGAACATTAAAATTGAACTGTGATAATAACACCAACAGAGCATAATGATATCTCAATGGACTGTTCTACTGTAAATTAGGGTATATATAACACTCATTGACTGAGAAAGCACACCATTTGATTTGGTAATTTGTTCTTTGGGGTTCATTCAGCTGCCTGCAGTTTTGCTCATCTGATTTTAAGGACTTGACTGACTGATAACATTTATAGATGGGATTTAAACCAGTTTGAAAGTGCCAAAAAATCCAGATTCCTGTCACATTGTCAACTTTTTAATCTGGGTAAGTCAAACCAGATCAGATGGCCCCTGGGATGTGAATGGTGACATGTGGCTCTGTTCTTCATTTCATTTAGTTATTTATCAGACTCAGACTACATATCACTCTATACTCCTGAGTGTTGTCTGGGAACAATTAACCCGTTAAACCTTTAAAATACTGTCACAATACTTAACAGCAAAGTCCATTTTGGATAATCAGCTTTGGGGAATAATCTTAAATGATTCAGACATTCCATTTATGTAAACGTGTAAACATTAATGACTATTGAAACGCTCCATTATTCCTTTTGTTGGTTTTCTTGGTTTCTGCTGAGATCTCCCACCTGCTGCAACCTCTCTATGTCAGACCCATCTGCTGCTGACTGTCTCTTCATGTCAGATTCACCTGAAACTTTCTAGAGGTTCATGCTTTTGAACAGGTTCCACTCACTACTACTATAGTTCACTTTTCAGGCTGTGCTTTGCGCTGCATTTGTGTATTTATAAACAATAGACAAATATAAACAAATATATTTCTGGAAAAAATGCATGTATAAAAATAGCAGATCAGATACACAGAAAAGGTCTGATTTTTTTCTGTTCTGAGTGTTGCACTGCTTAGAACATCAAGTGGATCAGGATTTAATTCAGACTGATAATTTGGGTAGTTCCAGCAGGGGGCAGCACAGACCTGCCAGTCCTAAATACAGAGCACTATTGACATGTTCAAGTCCCTGTTGTCATATTCAGGAGGAGGTGCAGGGGAACACTGTTCACAGTTTATCTTTTCTGAGAGGAGTAGAGAGAGCAAGACAGACAAAAAATATATTTATTAATGATGTATTTCACGAAATGACTTTGACTTGATTGGTTTTAATTTAAGCATTTGAAATCTTCAGTGTCTAAAGTACAGCGTTTGAAAAAATATAAACAATCATTTCTAAAGCTATGCTAATTGACCACGTTGCATGAAACTCTTGAATTGGTCATTTTAAGACAGTGGGGGATATGGCTATGCTGTAGTTTCCAGATGCAGATAAGAATAAATAATAACAATAAAAAAACATTGTCAAACGACACTCAAAAACATCATCTAACATAATACACATAGCATAAGACCTAACAAGGTTTTGCAGAATTGTCCATCATCCACGTTCTTTATAGTGGAAAGGTTGGATGCCCTTAACATTCACTTTCATTTTGACTTTCCCTTTTTTTCAACTCCAAATACAAATATCTACAAACTATCCCACATTCATCATCTTTAGCCAAATCAGTCCAACTTGGGGAATGACCACTGCAAATGTGCTTGTTGTGTTATTTAAACCAAGAAGGAGACTGTTTCTCTTCCTGGGTACTTTGTCATATTGTATCCAAGGTGGATTTTAAGGCAGGTCTGTTGGTGATCCACTAAATTGAATCCATTCTACACTTTAAGTAAAAAAAAGTGTTGTGTATTTCCTAGAACAAAATTTAAACTCCATTACAACTTTGTAATCTACACTGTTCCCCAGCCAAGCACACTGCATGGGAGTAGGTAGGAGGCGGTAATCCATAATTCAGAATGGATGTTTAATCCATTAAACTCCTCCTCTTGATCTTTTTGACCTCTCTCAGAGATCACACATTATGTCCATGCAGCTACACGGCATCCACTCTGCCTATTTAGGGAGGACATGATAACTCCAGCTCATTGAATGGGGATCTCAGGCAGCCCAGCATGTCCCCCAGACAGAAGAGCCTTTTGGTCCCAGCCAGTAGGGCTTTTCTGGACCCCCGGGACTGGCCCTCACCACCATGACCAAGTCAGCTGTCCTGAAGAAGAGTACACAACAGAAAAGTTGCAGCAGTACAAGGATATAAATGAATATAGTAAAGAAAGTTAATAAAAAAAATAAATAAATAAAAAAACAATAACAAGACCTAAACTGAAATGAGGACTGAATATAGAACTAAATTAAAAATAACTGTAATATCTGGCATTTGGAGATGAAATAACATTGTAACATGATGTGTGATTCATAGCAGTCAAGTCAACAAGTCTATGTAAACAGTACACACCAGGCTACTACAAGTTATGATACCTAGTATTTGCCTATATCAATATAACATAAAATTTAAAATCAACATAATATAATAGGATATCTATATTACTACATTCACCCTCTGGTATGTCTCATATTCTATACTATATCATTGATACAATTACTATGGTAACATAGAATACAATAGAATTTTAAACCAAATATAATATAGTATATCATGTTGTAGTATAACACATAACAAAGATATTTCTACAAGCATGGCGATGTAAATCATTAGAGAGTAAGGAATTATCTGAGGTGCAAAGAGGAAAGGTGCCAGTTAATTTCTTTGTGGCGTGACACAAAGTGTCAGCAAGTGAGGCAGTCTGCAACCTACGATGGAGTGTCAGGGTGCAGTTGCATCGTTGGAATCTTTTCTCTTGGATGGTGTTGAAGGCAGGGGAAGTCAAAGAACCTGCCTCACAATTCCCTGTTTTCTCCTGGTGTGAGAGGACCCTTTGTATCAGCAAGATGAACCATTGCCATTGTGAATATAGTTTTAAATTCATTTTCAAGGCTTTGAACTTTACATGGTTGCTACAGTGCAACAGTCAGCACTGACTGATTTTGCCAAACCATGCTGTTTGACACTGATTTGAAGCTTATTAACTGCATGTAAACCATTTCATAGAAACATTTTGAATACATCCGCACATTCAACTTAACTGCTACAGACCACTATTAATGTGCCATGACCTAAAGGTTGCGGCCTCCTCTTAATTCCCACAGGTACACACCAACATGGTCTTTGGGTGACCAAATTCAGCATGTGATTTATTCTGAACTCTCTGGCACTTTTTCTGTTCTTGTTTAATTATTTAGTTATCAGCTCTACCTGTCTGATCATATTCACCAGGCAGTAACTTTAAAACATCTACATGTCAAATCTTTTCACAGATTGTCCCTGAATCAAAAAGTTTTACAGAGCTTTAAGTTGGAGGGGCAGCAACTCTCTCTGGAATTTGTAGGAGAAACAAACAGGGGAACTGAGCAAATGTCCACTCTCTGACCAACAAAATGGATGAACTGCTGCTTCTCAAAAGAGCAAACACAGATTCCACTGACAGATCTGCTGCTGTGATTGATGAGTACACCATTGATAGTACACATGCCAGAGATATCATGGGAAGTGAGGAAAATGGAATCATCTTCGACATGAATGAAGGAAACAAATAGCACAGTTTCAAGGAAATCATCCAATCCCCAGTTAGAAACCATTTTCAAACCACATCCCACCTAAGGCCTGTATTTGTGAGCGAACATCGAGTAAAACATCCGGACACCTTGCTTACTGTTGCTGAGGAATTTAACTGAGAAAATATCAGCTAAGAACTAAGGATGCCTATCACACAGCAGATTTGGGATGCTCTTATTACTATCTTGGTCATCTTCTCTCAGCTTACAGAGAGGAACTAAAAGTCTTTATGGTAAAGACTTTGGGGAAATGAACCAATAAGAATAAGAATCCAGGCCTGCCTTTACTGTACTGAGGAGGAAAATCCTTTAGGGCATTAACAACTGCAGTAAAATGGCCTGCCTCCCTGCGGAGAATCATCCACTAGCTGACGACCTGAATGTGTTTTGCTGTAGGTTTTTATAAGCCCACACTTAAACCCCTCACTCATGCCACACACTCCTTGAATCCCCAGGGCCATATCAGAGCATCCTATTTGTTGACGTCAGCTTGGTACTCCATCATCCCAAACATCCTACACTCCACAATCATACAGCTCACTGTGCTGGCCCCAACCTGTCAGTGGATCACACACCTGCTCACAGACAGACGGCTGCAGATGAAAGTGGGGTACTTTTCCCCATTACTCTTGGGCAAAAGGGAAAATGGGCATACAGAAGAACAGCTAGCCCTCTGGTGCAGTCAGAACAACCAGGAGCTGAACATGTTCAAAAAACTGTGGAGATGAAGCAGGGGTTATTTTGCCAGATTCTGCCACCTACAGGCATATTTTGTTAAGATGTTTTAAGATAAGTACAGTAAGTGTCATATTGTTTAAAATATATGATGTTAAAATATAGCGCATGCCAACTCGAAATAAAAATTCACCATCACGTATTCGCCTACCTTTCCTCTGTGTGTTATCCCATTCTGGAAGAGCTCCTCTGAGATGTTTGACTTCTCCTGAGAGTCCATGCTGCAGCGTGAGGAAACTGCCTGGTGCTGCCCATCGTTACGGTTTTCCCAGCGTGCAAAACCTTTATTTTTAGATGTTTTTCTGTGAGTCCTGTATTTCATTTTGGGGAAGGTGTGGGAGCCACCATCTGTGGCCCCCCAGGTGTGTTCGGGCCACAGCGGCTCTGTCTGGGTGGCCTGGCTGGTGGTGGCCCTCTGCAGGCGAACAGAGATTCTCTGGGCTGAGCCAGTCATCAGGGTGATCGACTGAGTGTCCAGAGCTGGACCTGCTGATGTGACAGCTGGGAACTCAAACACTTCATCCTCATCTGACGGAGGAAAAATGAACAAATGAATCAATGTATAGTATAAACTGTGGTGTACTACAAAGAGTGATTGCAGTTTAGCTTCTCATCAAAGTCTGATATTGTATGTAAATGAGTAAAAAGCAAACTTACAAAATACAAATACATACAAAAAAAATACAACTTACTTTAACTGTATAATCCATTCTTTGTGCTGTTTGTGATGCTTGGGTCACTAAATGTCTAAATGATGAGATAATAAGTAAATTTCTGAAAATGACCTTTACAGGTTGGTAGTGCTGGGCTGCTGGGTAATGAGCTGTGGGTCAGTCTAGCTGGAGAAACACTGCCCAGAGAACTGGAGCGGATCAGCTTCCTGCAGGCCAGAATCAGCAGCTCCCGACATTGTTTATGACAGTTAACGCCACAGTCTGCATAGTAAATATATAAAGATAAACTTACATTCAGGGCAAAAGTGATCTAAGGGTAAAAAACAGTGTTACACAGGAAAAAAAATTCTTGGGATTATGTATAAAAATGTCACAGCAGTTGCAGTGAAAGATGTTTTCGTGGCATATTTCTTAAAGGGTCAGTTCACCCGAACTGGCACAAAAGCTATGCAAATAAAACTAAATTTATTTGCTTAGCAATGTAACTGACAATGAGAAAACACATTGTGCACATGTCAATAAGCTGCTGTTCTCGTTACTCATCCACCTTTTAAAACGGACTAGTCCATTATACACTGTATGTACACAACAGCTCCATAGCCATCTCTCTAGCTAACCGGCCAAGTATTTATTTTGTATTTATGAGGTATGAGTAATTTGTTTAACTGAGAAAATCCCACCTGTGCAGGTGTACTATTCAGCTGACCATTCCAAGAAAAAGCCAGGAAATGTTAAGTGTGTAAGATTGTTTTGTTGTTAGGTAGGTACAACAAGAAAAGCCCATTTCCTATTAGTCAGCTAAACATTAAAATTACAGAAAATCTTACATTTAAGTATTTTCATTTCTTGATGGTCTTTACAGAAGAATGCAATGAAAGAATACCTTTGCACTTGTAGCCCTGTTTGATGATCCCCCAGAGCTGCAGGTCCAGGAACAAGAGGGGAAGAGTGAGCACAGAAAATACAATAAATAACATTTGAAAATAAAAGCACAGACTCTTGTTCCTAAAGCCATGAATGTAATGCCTGTTTCATCTTTGAGAACGTGACCTCACTCTGTGTGGTTCTGTTCTTCTCAAAAGGACAATTGGTTAGAGAAAGCCAATAATAGCAAAAACAACTATTTCCAGTACCATCTGGAATTACACTGTTTGGGCCCCAGGCAAGCTGATAATTTAAATTTAAGCGTGTGCCAATTTACATTTCTAAGAGCAAAATTAAGGAGGAATGCAACATGCAATGACAGAATCTTAGAAATACACACAAATCCAGCACAATGTTCACAGAAGGTGGGCTTCAGGTATGTCATCTCCTGGAAGTTGTGGATGAAACCTGGACCCATCTTACACTGGAGAAGTGGGTTAGCCCGCAGGAAATACGCTATCATCTCATCCTTACTGATCAATCCATCTCTACGAAAAGGAGACGCAGAAAAGAGAAAAAGAGAGTGAGCAGAAAGAGAGGCAAGCATGTTATTTACAGGTCCTGTCAGGTCAGACTAAAAGTATCATATTATCCATATTCTAAAGCTGAAAGAAAAAAATTACAGTATTATAGAAAAGCAGTATCACTCAGAAAGTTCTCAAACTGTGGTCAAATCACAAAAACATCTTAACCACACTAACACCCTAACCCAACCACACTGCTAAATTAGAATGATAAAGAAATTACATTTCCTTTCTAGAAGCTACTGTAGCTCAGTTAGGTAAAGATAATCTTTATTGTAAACAGTTAAGTAGATCAGACTTTCATTGAAAGTAGTAATTTACTGAACAATTTAGGAGAAGTAACTTAACAAATGTGAAATATATCACATAGAGAAAGATATGTGTTAAATAATTTAATAAACAAAAAGAACTTTGAGATGTAAGTTAAGACTCTGCAAAAAGAGTGAATGTAGTTGTGCAGGTACAGGCACAGACTCAGACCTGAATGTTTGATACAAAGAAAGTAACATTGGTGTGTTATTTCTCCAATAAAAAATAAAAGTTAACAATGTTCCCGTTTGAGTTTGTTGTTCTGATACTTTGTGGAAAGAACAGTTTGCATCTGGATAAGTTGTATAATTTGAGCAGGTACGGTATCCAAAGGCACTGGGAAATGCTTCTCCCCCAAACACTAGTGTTTTGGGTGGTCATCATTTCATTAGTGAAATGTAAACCACAGACTGACTGTTCTAACAAGCCAGATCATCGCGCTGTGATAAGACACTCTGTGACTACTGAAAGTTACCACCAAAAATACAGATACCGTTATGAATTATTTGAACATCTATTCATAACTTTTCCAGCAGCACACTCACTGATCTTTGTCCAAAACACAGAAGGAGTCCAGGAAGGGAAAGTTGGCAGCGATGCTCTCAAAGTCTTCTTGAGAAATGTACCCGTCATGGTCGTGGTCATAATTCCTGAACACAGACTTCCCAGAGACAAGACACACAGATTTAGTGTATTACTTCACAAACCTCTACATATGTTCAACCAGCAGCTGTTTCTCTGCATTCTGTGGGCATAATTTAAAAAAAGGGATACTGTCTACTCACATCCACAACCTTTCTGATGTGTTTATTGACCAATGAAGGGTCTGGTTTGGTTGTTACACCAGAGGCCCAGTCCAGTGGAGCCAGGGGCTTATTGGGAGTTGTTGGAGAGGTAGGCTGTGAAGATGGACGAAGCACATACACAGGACTTTGTCAATACTCTGTTACAACTGGACCCCAGTTATCCAGTATTATAAGTAGTTCTACAGTGGCAAAACTTCCAAGGTAGGTAGTTTTATGGTACAGTGAGAAAGACTTTTTAACCTTTCAACAAAATATCAAGCTTATTGAAAGTGTACACACCCAGAGTGGACAAACCTGAACACAAAGTACAAATTTCAGCTGAAACCTACCAATGATTTGGGGTTACGTGGTTCCCTTAGCAATGATAACTCATAAATCTCCTCTTCTGTGTAATAAAGGTCCAACGAAAGCTGAAAATACAAGTATTTTTATATAAGTCCTTCAGTCAGTGAACACTTGAGAGAAGCATAGGCTGTCATTTTATGTATTATTAAATCTTTCTGATAAATCACACTCATATGTAGATAATGCTGAGTATTCCATTACTGATTTTCTTCTTGTGTTACAGCGGAGCAGAGCAGCATACTATCAAGCAGTTTCAGTCTGCAGTGTCTTTGCTAAATCTAGGAGGAAACAAGGGTCTGAGAATCTTAATGACTTTGCTGATTCAAATCATTTCAGGAATTGTCTTCTAATTTCCAAATGCATCTTTTGGTTATGTCTACTATTCAGTCTCCAATGCTCAAGGACAAAGCTGTGCAGAATTTGGTTATTTATTAATTGAAGAAAAAACTAGCAACAAACATCCATTTAGACCAATCTGTACATTAAGTCTTGTAGCTTTAAAATTCAACCTGTGGACTGCTAATTCCTCACCGTTAACAGGTAAATGAGGTCCATGTTGGGCTCCACTTGGGCCACTACACTCTGCAACGACACCAGCTCATTGAAGGTCATGTAGAGCTGATGCATCTTCACCAGGTTCATCTTATTACTGTCATCAACCCAGTCAGGAAAGACTACATGCACTGCAATCAGGTCCTTGAGGTGCACACCCAGGATGGGGATTTTAAAGCCCTGGCACTCACTGAAGGCCTTCCGGTAGCAGGAGTAGTTGTTGTTGGAGGAGACCAGATCTGTCATCTCGCTCCAGATCTGAAGTAGGCAGAGTAACATTTGGATAGGTATGACAGCCAAAACACAAAGTTGTTCAGGTGAATCAATTCATATGTTGTCATTTAATTTCCATTTATGATTTCACTCAAGAATGCAAACTGAGGCACTGAAAACCAGCCACCTGCATCTCTGCATCTCCGAAAGCAATTCTGACCAAGGGCAATTTCCCTTTTTGCCTCTTAGTTCCGGAGCCATATTCTAAAAGTAGGTAGGAGTGTATAGGTAATCCCAAGGCTTGTAGATGTACAGTAAAATATAAAGGCTGGTTTTGACTTACTTTCATAACTTCTGGAGCCAGATAAGAGTGAGTCTCCTTCAGTCGAGAAATGGAGCTGTGGCTCAGTCCCCCTACCACTGCCATCAGAGTGTTGAAGTTCTGCAGCTGCAAAAGTTTCTAATGACAGAGCAAGCAAAAAAGTTACTTTTACTTCTTTACTGTTCACATAATCAAATCAAATCTTATCAAAAACATTAGTCTAAAAGTAAAATGGGCCAAAATGGACCCAATCTAGGTCAATCTGGCAATAATTCAGTTCTCTGTTGACTTTCCCCAGTAACCATGGCAAGAACATCATCCTAGACAATAGGCTGTTTCAGAGTCAGAATCAGATTTATTTTTCCATTCAAAACTGCAAATGATACACAGTCAGGAACAAAAAAGAGCATGTGTTTGAAAAGCTAGAGGAGATTATAAAACCATAAAATATCACACAGGTGACCCATTGTTATTGAGGCAAATTTTAGAAAAAAAAAAAAAAAAGCTAATTAGGCAGATTTTTAATGGTCAAATGGAAGTAATTACTAGCCTTCAAAATGTCCATCATGTATAATTTGTGTATTCCATTTGTAATTTTAGAATACCAACCTTCCTCAGGTTTTAAAACCTCCACATTTCCCTAAAAATAGACGCCAGGACTTCAGTGTCCTCAGTGGTAGCTATGGCCCTTAGGGAATTCCTTTTGTTAAAATGAAGGCCCTGTTCATTGAGGGTGCCCTCAAAGAATCTAAGTGGGGACAAAGATGCTCCCGAAAGAACTAATAAACCAAATTTACAATAATAAACAATCAGAGTTAGGGCCACAGAGCATGACTGATGCTAATGTGTGTTATTTCAAACTTCTGGTAACTAGTTACTGTGGTAGATTAAACAATTTAAACAATGATTTTACAAGAGAAACCAAGGTCCCTTTTTGCTTTTGTCCAAAACATTTTTGCAATAAAGTAATAAATAGAGTAAAACATGTCAAATGAAATATTTTACTATTACGATAAACATTTCTAGTTCAGTGTTTTAATGGTAGTTTGTATTCCAAATAGAAAGAAAGATGAAGAGAATTCTAGCCATTTGATTTCCATGTTGTCTGGACAAAAATAACTATATGGAGCACATGTGAAGACAGGAATGCTTTCCAGGCCACTGAAGTGCTACCTCCTTCCTGTCTTACCTGAGCCACGTGGATGTATTTGGTAATAACCTCTGCACGGGTCAGAGGTGTTAGCTTGCTGAGCACCATGAGCTGGACCCACTGTGAGACTCCATTGAACAGAGCTATTGAGCGCTCCAGAGTGGGGTTGTCCACCAGGCAGCCGTGAATCACATAGCTCTGGTAATCAGTGAACTGGGGACAAAAAGGAATTATAGATCTAGCTGTCAGTTTTCAGTCTAGACTTCAGGGGCCCACAACATACTTCAATCTTTATGAGGTTTTCCCTAACATGTATCAGTCATCAGATATTACACTAAAATACTCTAAAATGAATAATAATCAGATTAAATGAGGGAGGGAAAGTTACACTGGCAGCTCTATAAGGTTAAACACAGCGTTGTTTTAAACTAAATGCTAACATCCTCACATAATAACATGCTGATGTGTTGCAGTTAATGTCATATACCATCTTAGTGAGTGGTTCACAAGCTAACTTGATCTAAACATTAAGTACAATGCGGGATTAAGGGTATATCAGTTTTGCAGGTATTTGGTCATAAAACTAATTGAACTTGAAATCTTGACTTTGACGATTATTAGATGAAAAGTCAGTAGATGACCAGGATTATTCCAGCAAATGCAGTTGAAAATATAAATATTAGTGATAGCAGTCATGGTATTTCATAAGATAATTATATAGTTTTTTTTTCCCTCATAGCTATGAGTTTCTGTCTAAAACATCATGGCAATCCATCCAATAGGTACATAAATATTTAGTTCTAGACCAAAGGGGTGGACTGACTGATAGAGTGGCTTATCGACTATTGAGCCCCTGGGTTAGCGTGGCATAAAATCAAATCATTGGACAGAACAAACATACGGATATCCTCCGAATGGATTTGAACTCCAAGAAGGTGAGATGTTCAGCCAGCTCCATAGGCTCCAGGTGGTCAAACAACAGCGAGGCCTTTCCTTTCTTAGCTTGCTTCTTCCGTTGGGTCAACTTACGCATCCAATCATATGACGGACTACAAGGAGAATAATAATAATAACAATAACCAAAATTTTATGTTGTTGTTTTTTTTAGCTAAGAGACTAAAGGTTGGTGAATCGCCAACATAGTCTTATATGGCTTGTCTAAGTGGTTTGAAGTGTATCTATGTGGGTTTTTAATCCAAAATTGTGACAACAGTTTGGCGTATCCTCATTCAAGTGAGTTTGTAATTTCGATATTTTAGGATCTGATGTAGGGTGAAGATTAGAATTAAGATTAGTTTTACTTTAGGATAAGAACAAAATTCTTGGAACGTTGAATATCTTACGGATATACTTGCTTACAGAGATCCAGTCCATAGTTCGTCTATAAAGCATAAGTGTGTATTCACTTGGTGTCTTACATGGTGGATATATCCAGCAGTTTGAAATGCTCCTCATATCCAAGCCGAGTAGCAACATCTCTAAACTCTTCTGTTATCCGGATCAGACCCAAGTCCAGGTTGAACTCTGCAGGGAATGTCACTATCCAGTATCTAAACACACACACAGATTTCAGAAGGAAATATGTTGATATTAAAATGATGGCAACATGATGAACCTCAGCCAGAATGAAAAACATCTCATTTAACTCTTTACTGAACATCACAATGACCCCTTTGTATTGTGCAAATATGGCAAAGGAAGCTCCTTGTACCTTGTTACACATTTCCAACTTCACACTGAGGGATGTCCACATTCATTGTTACCCTGTTCAACAGCAGTATTGTGCTTAAAATACAGGTTTAGTCACTGGTTTAAGGGGTTAAAACCAGCCAATTCAATGTTCATTATCAAATTTAACAAGACACAGACAATGAGCACTGTGAAAAAAAAGTCTAGGTAAAATCTTTAAACCGTATGAAGTGGAATTAAGGTGAATAAGGTTAAATTCTATGAAGTTAGCCTCACATTTTCCATGACCTTGGATTTATTTATTTGGTATATTTTCGTGAGGTTGAGAAATTCAGTGAAAAGTCTTAATGTGTGAGGACAGAGGACTGTGTATGTTGCACCTTACCTCATGAAATAACAAATTTTCAGCCTGGTTCTCTGGCAGTAGTCACCGTTGCAGTCACGGTACGTGGAGTTAAGTTAAGGAGTTTTCGCAAAATTAGACAATCCAATACACTTTTGAAATATCAGACTATCAGGCACAGAAACAGGTGTTTGTTTCCTGTTTCTCACAAAGTGTCAAAGTTGTTCTTTCAAGTGTAACCATGATTGAATCATAATGACCATTCCATAACCTTCCTGTAACCATGACAACAGTCATTTGAATTTAAGAAAGTCCAGATCCTTATATCACCACCTCCAGGCTCTCGGCTTGATAGGCTAGGATATATCATCAGCAGTTTTCCTGCCAGTTCTGAGGATGAGACGTACCAGCGATGCATCAGCAGTAAGCTGCGAGGCAGCAGGTTGGCCTGCAGCTCCCCTCTGTCGTCTATGAAGAGAAATCAGCCACAAGGTAAAAGGCAGTGTGTTCATGTTCACAAGGGCAGAATAATCCTGTGCTTCCCCTATGAATCTCCATGTTGATCTCTGAGTTATTCATCTTAGAGATTAAGTAATCAATGTCTTCATCGTTCCATTCTTAGACACAACTGACAATCAACGTATAATACTAACCAGTATTGTGTGTGTATCAAAGGCCCTTCTCGTTAAAAACACATCAGTGAGACAATGTTGCACTGAGTGACATGTTTCTTCATTACCATCAACACACTGCTGCCAGAAATACTCACTAAAGTAGATAAGGATTAATAGATAACTGTAAATAGTCCCCAAAAACTACAGTGACCAGCTGCTTTGAAACATTGCTGGCTGAGATTTTTAAAAGTTGCAATTGTGTAATTTTGTGAGCCATGTTTAAAAAATGGTATTGGAATAAATAAATCACTAATGACTGTTGGGCATTCTTTCAGAGTCAGGGCTGGATTTACCCACTTGTGGTTCCTTGGGAAAAATTGAGCCGTGAACCCTATTGCATTCCTCATGTTTCCCAACTTTGTTAGCTTATAAGGTGACACAATAGGTTAAAAACTATATGCATCATGAGCCCAATATCAACTGAATTATTCAAAGTATTGAAAGTAGACCTTATCTCTGCATCTCTCCATATCAGTCTAAATGGATAATTCAGTCATCACAAATTAATTGCCAATTGTTTTATTGAACCTGGGATGTTTGGGGCCCCTGGCAGTCTGGGTCCAAAGCTATGTCAGCTTTGTCAGGTTGGTAATCCAGTCATGGTAGTAACATGTCTTACTCACCAAATGCATGAATGCATTCATTTAAGAGATCATCAAGACACGCTGCCTTTCCTAATGTGGATGACCCCATCATGCCAAACTTGAGGAAGTGAGAGGTCAGCGCTTCCTGTTCACTGCTCTGGGCAAATCAGGGTTTTCCTGCGAGAGGGTGAGAGTAAGATCCCCAGTAAGATAGAATAAAAAGGTAGCAAAATTGCTATAGTGAGAATAAATCTGTCCATGTATGGTCTCTCATTAGTCAAACAGACAGGTATGTGTTCATTTTTTTAAATGTATTTGGCTTTAAAGCCATACTAATGTCGATAACATTCCAGGTGACTACCTCATGAAGTTGATAGAGAAAATGCAAGTGTGCAAATCTGTGCAATGAAAATGTGACTTTGACTATCTTTCTATTATCTTATACAATGCAGTGATAACCATGCTTTAATTCTGAGTCAAAGGAACTGTGATGGACAAAATTATCATCTTGTGACTAAAGAAGGAGGTATCACAAGGTTGTCTCTGAAATATCTTATTGTTCAGATACATCTGCTAACTGAGGTAGCATGACCCAGCACCCCCGCCCCTAAGTGGTCTTGTTTGTGTCTCACTATAAATATCTTCTTCTTCTTGTACTAACGTTGTGAGTTTCTTTATGCAATAGACACTCATATTGACGGAAGGCTCCTCTTCTTGCAGGAATATATCAAAAATATAAAAGACAATTCTCCTGGAAAATTCTCTTTATATCCTGTACAAGATGAGATTTTTACACAGCAAACTTGGTGTCAGAAGTGGGATCTGATCATCTGGGAGGAAAAATTCCCTCCTGCCTCTACCTCTACGAAACGTTGAGAGGACCAATCCCAGGCAGCTCCTGATCTTCTCCACTGAGATTGTAAAGAACCTGATGTGGTCCAATCTCCTACTCACCTGGTGAGATACTGAGATTTTGAATTGATCCAGATAATGCAACTAAGTTTAGATTTTGGGTTTTTTTTCTGGGGATAACAGGCTTATTGTAATAGTTTAGAGATCTCATAAGTGTTTCCTTTTCATGCCTGCTACATGAATCAGAGTGAGAAAATAGTATTTTGAATAATATTACCAAAGGTGGACAGCAAAACATGTGGATGTTTGGTAATATTTGTTAATCCTGTCACAGTAGAGAAGACAACATAGATAAAGAAGTCATTTGACCTAATAGATCTGTCCATTGGTGATTATCATACCAGTCATAGCAGAGGAGACAAGACAAACAGGTTTAAGAGAGAAAGAGCTTCGATTTTGGTCGTGCCACAAACAAACTCAAAGAATTGCAGTGACAGCTGTGTTCAAGTGAGTAGTATGCATTACCTTTGCATCAAGATAAGTGCAAAGAAAAGAAAGCTTCAAGCCCCTCTGCCTGGAACCATAGTCACAGTCATAAAAAACAATGGATTGGATTGGTATGGAATGGACTGCTGCATGTGAAAAGTCCTCTGAGGTAAACAGTGTTTGTGATTTTGGGCTTTAAATAAATTTGATTTGGTTTGATTTGATTTGATGTGGATTTCATTCAGTTTTAACCAAATATGTTGATTAGAAATAGAAATAGATAAGGAACAGAGGAAGAAAAATAAGATAACAGCTGAAGATGTAAAGAAAACCACAGGAGATATTTGAAAATGTGAAAGGAACAATTAGAGAAGCTCAGTCAGAGTCCTCTTCCCGCAGCAATGAAAAGTGAAGTGAAGCACACACAAAGCACATACAATAAAAACAGCTTGCTCTACTAAATGATCATGCACAAGCATTAGTAGAAACAACCATTCAACCTCAAAATTTATGTAAGATATTACCTGAAATTAGGTGGAAAAGAGATCACTTCCCTTGCTGACTCAGGGACAACCCATTTAGAGTAAAAGATAATTCTAGAAATACATATATAGGTACACACGAGACAACCGTCTGAACATTCTGATCACTCACTCAACTGATTCTGGTCATCATGTGTAAAATGTGATGTACATACTAAATGGCTGATCAATGTTTATGATCAAAAGGGAGTAATGTAATGGAATTTTGACTTTTACTGTCCTTTTGTTCTCTTATACAATATACAATAATAGCAAAGCCCTCAATCAATATAAAAGACAATTCTGGTGGATCAATTCTCTTTATTTCCAGTACAGAGAGAGATGAGATTTTTCCACAAGAGGTGATGAAATTTTTTTTACCCTTCACACTAGTGTTTCAATAATCCGCAATGACTTTGCACACGTCAGGGATATATGTAAGCACAATAATGAAAGAAAAGCATTTCTATATGCATAAGTTGACATTTAAACAATATATGTCAACATCAATGATCAAACCAGACAACAGCGACACTGAGGGTCACAGGATGGTCATCTCCTATCTGACCAACATGAAGGGCCCATGTCCAAGTCTATGCAGAAAAAACACTCCAGATGATGCTGCCATTAGCTGATATTTTTGACTGATCAAGCTGTTAACAAGCTGTTAATAGTGATAATCTTAAATTTGATTCATAAATTTGATATGAATAATGTGTTGGCAGTTGCTAATTTATTAATCCAGCAGAAAGGGAGCAACATTAGCATTCATCTATGGTCATGTTTCTGACAAATGTCCAGTATTCATTCTCATCTGGGCTTTTCTTTGGTCTGCATCTTAAGCTCTTCAGGTGCAAAATGCCCACTATTTACTGACATCTGTCTGCTGTTTGTTTGCTTGCTTCAGCCAGAAAGAAAGTGTAATAGGAGATTCAATAAGTACAGGAATGTAGGCCATAAAACAAAAAACAATAAGCTACCAAAGACTAAAAGCTGGGGAGAGCTACCATGTGATAATTTGATTGGACACTACAAGCAACCACACTTTAAAATACTCATTAGTTCTCCCTACTGGTACTTCTTAGTGACTTCAGCATCCAGATAGAGAAGATAATAGCTGACCTTTGCCTTCAGTATTATGTACTTACAGGGTTGTACTACACAGATGACACAAGGTATTTATTTTGGTAAGATTTCTTGGTCTGAAATCACGTTGACTATGAATCTCTGTGTGTCTGGCCAACATCTCGTAATTCCCAGTAAGATCTAAGGGTAATAGACACAACATAAGACGCACATTCTGAGGTAATTAGTACCACTTAGACGTGGGGAAAAAGGTTCGACAGAAACTCAAGATCAAGCGAAATAGATGAGAAGCAACAGACATATCAAACAAAATCTGTTACTTAACAATCACACCTGCTGCTCCACAGCACTGCCATGCCCCTTTCTCTACTAAATTCAGGCTTGTTAAAGTAGATAAATACATTTCTGGATACATTGTATGAACCCGAAACTGAATGTTGTTCATTCAGCCTTGTGGGTCTGTCAGTCCTGGGAAAACTCCAAATATGGGGCCAACAACTACCCAGCAGACACAGACCCAGTATAGAAAGCTGGAAACAAGTACTTTTACATTCAGACGGCCCAACGTCTAAACACCCAGTAAGCTTGTAGCCTTAAAGGTACACGGTAAGATACATGAGAAGTCAACTAAGACAAAGCATGGCAGACTGCTCTGACTAAGTCATAGACCACTCAGCACAGGGCAGTGACTAACACATCATCAGAGCATCTTTTGAGCTTTACCTTAAATAGTTAAACAGCAATCAGCATGAGAGCTTTTGGTTGTGGATAAACATGCACAAAGGTTGGCAAAGAGGTTATGGTCAGTGTACACCATAGGGGGTAAACAACTTGATGTGATGTACACTTCATAATGCAGTAGAGACAATGACATGAACACCTTTTCAACTCTTATTGCAGTTGCATCACCCACCATCTTAAAGGAACATTAGGGGGTAGGAGCAGCAAGAGTGGGGTAGGAGACTTTTTATACTCCCATATATACATATGTATGCTGACATTTGGGGGTCCATTTATATTCGACCTTCAGGCTAATGAAGTGGGTGAGAGGGTGAATGACTGTTCAAAAATGTCAACACCAATAGCAGGCTGTCATGCCAAGAAATCGTCCCAGTGCACACCTAGTGGTCACAGGAAATTCAGTGGTAATTCTAAATTGGTTACAGTCCGTATTCCAACCCTCACCTGACTATGTTGAGAGTGAGCAAGACTTTAGTACGACAGCTCAACACCTCATTTAAGGTTTGTCTGTCATCAGATCACATGAGAGAGTACACAGTAAAATCATCCAATAGGTGTGGCAATTGGTCTCGCCAGCCAACAGGTCTCGCTACTAACAGGCACTGAAATGTTGCTCATCAATTACACACTCCAAATGGCGTATGCCATGATGAATGATGATATGGGAGGAAGTAGCCGTGTTTTACAAATCCAATCCCAAGGTAGATGCAGTCCATCCATCCGTCTGGATTACATCATGTTACAAATATCCATCCATCCATCCATCCATCCATCCATCCATCCATTTTCTATACCTGCTTTTGTCCTACCAGGCAGGGTCACAGGGTGCTGGAGCCTATCCCAGCTACTTTCAGGCGAGAGGCGGGGTACACCCTGGATTGGTCGCCAGTCAATCGCAGGGCT
>JAOXYL010000039.1:1858459-1872515 GCA_028564955.1 Terapon puta | reverse complement strand
AATAATAATAATAATAATAATAATAACAATAATAATAATAACAATAATAGCAGTAATAATAATATTGTATCCTGTATTATTATTAATAACAATAGAGTTAAAGCGGGCACACTTCATGCTTCTTGCCTCTGACAGTGTGACTCAGAAATGCCTAACAAACAACAAGCAGGCCTTTCTGAACCTTTCACAGTCATCTCTGTCACACTGTCTGTGCGGACATCACGCTGCTGTCACGGTAGGTCAAACATTAACGCGTAATATGTCAATTTCGACGGAACACACACACTGACACACTCTTATGTTTTTCCTCCTTTTCATTTTGCAGGCTGGCTGTGCATGTTACAGTCAGCTGTGCCCTTTAGCATGACTTGTGCTTTTCTGCCTCCACAATGGGTCACTGTGTCTCTGCCTCTGCTTTACGGATGCGTCACTGTGTGCTCATGCATAGTCCACTGACATGCACTGCTCATAGGTGCGCACGCATACACACAAACACACACACACACACAATCGGACAGTGAGTAGAATATAAATGGAAAGACGTACATTTGCTCTTATCTGACATCACGATCTGTTTGTAGTTTTACACAAAACACCAATTTAACAAAGTAACACAAAGACACAAGACACTGTGATATAACCTTCTTTGACATGGACTTCTTACCACACACACACACACACACACACAGCAGCCATAATGACGCACAGCAGCTGATCAGCTCCCTGTTAAATCTCTCATTTTGTTCATTGCTTTTGCAAGGCAACAAGCAGCCCTTAAACCGTGCTCCTCCTACCTCAGAAACTAATTATTAGACATCTCACACAGACCACACAATCTATATTTCCAAACAGTTGAATCTTACCCCCCAAACAGCTGCGTGTCTGCACTCATCCAGGCTAAAGATCAGTCCCTTCACTGAGAAAAGTCCAAGTGCTGCTGGATGCTGCAGGCTGCTATTGGCTGTCAAGCAGAGACTCCCACGGTGGAGTATACTACTATGACCTCCTCCTCCTCGTGTTGGTAAACACAGCAGCCTGGAGCAGCAGCTGTCCTGCCATGTGACCTCACCCACACACACACACACACACACACACTTCATCAAATTTATTACATATGTGAGAAGTATTCACTGATTACATTTAACCCATGCATAGCTCTCATTACGTGCTTTAATAAGATGTTATATTTTTTAAATTAAATTAATTAAAGTAAAACTGAAGAGAGAAATTTGAGGAAAAATAGAGAAATTAGTAGACCTAGATCAGTAAGTGTCTTCTTTTTATGTGTATGTCTTTGTCTTTGCAAGCTGATAACGTGGAAGTAGACAGTCAAATGAACAGGTAGTGCATTAGGAATGAATATGATGTTTAGAGCAGACTAGGTCAGAGTCATGTTGGACTACAGCTGCAGACAGATGTTACATCGACCTTGGGTTCAGACAGCTGGGTGGACGGCTTAAGCAGATGGCCTCTGAGTTTATGACTGCTTTTGTGTGTTCACGGCCACTCTTATGTCTTGTTTTTGGTCTATGACTGCATCACTTGTCCAGCCTGGTTAGTTAGTCTTGTTAATCCTCCTATACTTCATTAGCTTCTAATAAAAAGTTATTAAAGCAACATTAGGTGCACTTACATATAGTTTCCATTTAGCCCCAGTAATCTCTTTTATCCTTTAATGTGGCTTTTTAGTGAATTTCCTCATTTGATCATAATCAAACATCCCTTTATGTACCCAGAAAAGAGAATAAGAATTCACTTATGCTGGAGCTGTGGGGTCTATTTCTTCTCCCTGACCAGACAATTATTGGATGAAATGTGGTTCAAACATTCATGTTCCTCTGAAGATGAATCACAGCCTCTTTAGTGGTTCTTTAATCTTGCATCATTGGTATATGAAATGTGTTCTTCGGCTTCTGTCCAAGTGCTCGCTAAACCATTCCCATCAGCCTCAGCTGCACTTTGTGTTTAGTGGTATGCAGCAGAACATGGTAAACATTCATCCTTGGCATCAGAGTGTTAGCATTGTCACTTCACATGTATCACCATCATTATGAGCGAGATTATGTAAACCAAATTTGTTCAATGTTTTATTGCTAATTGGTATTGGTATATAATATTTGCTTCACACTATGACCTTTATTGCCTCTTCAACAAGTCTTTGAAAGTTGAGTAAGAATGGATTTGTCTCTTGAGGGTTTGCAGGTCCATCTTTGGACTGATGTAGTTCTTCCCAGAATTTTGCAAAGCCCTTCTTAATCCCAAACGAGTCTGTTTTTGTTTTGCCTTGTCTGTCCCTTATTTTGTGTATGGCATGGGAGGCCTGCAAATATCTAAAGTGTCAAGCCAGTAGCCTGTGGGGATTATCTCCAAACTCAAATGATCTCTGCTGCATTTTAATACGTAGTGAGCTGACTGTGTGTGACAAAATGGCATCGTATACATGTTTTACTGTGATTCTTTCAAAGGTAATATTAAATTGTTTTTATATTGACCCTATTAAATTAGACAGGTCCTCAGTTAATAATGTGGCTGCCTTTAGAGATTTTAGAGATAAGATGGAGTTGTTCAATCCTTGGAGAGTCAAATCCTTGACAATGCTGGAAATCTTGCCCTGGACATACATTTGATTTTAGTAGCGTATCAAAGCACCAGAAATAGCACATGTCTCTCAGGTTGCCTATTTTAAGATGTAGAGGAATTAATAAAATGGACACGCATCCTAAATGATTGTTTCTTGGAGGAAGTGGACACTCTCATTCATCCAGGTCATAGACTAGTCAGGTGAGCACGAACTGATGAAGCCTCTTGGATGAGAGATGAAACATCTTCAAAGACATATAACCAAGTCCAGTTGCATTCGATTTAATTTGCCTTGAGATTTCTTGGATTTCTGGTGTGCATATGTGTCAATAAGGAGACATAACATAAATAAAGTAAAGCATAATTAAAATATTCCTGATTGTACCAGCCAGTATTGGAGATAAATATTTTCACTTCCCAGTGTCCAACGCAACTGAACTGGGTGACATATTCTTCCTGACAGGACTACGCCTATAATATGAAATAGTTTGTATAAATATCTTCAGACGCGGGGTTCAGATGTTTTAAAGTAAACCTTAAACAGTAAGATTCCACTGGTGGAGCATTAAACCTGGTGTTCCCAAGGCAAGTAGGCACTGTGTGCCCTGCAGATCATTGCATATGTCGGACTTGCTGTCCAGAGTCATTTTGATTCAAGATTCAAGAGACTTTACTGTCATCATGTTTTCACATGACGAAATTAAAATAGAAGGTTTGAAGCTATCTGGGTGGAGAAGATCCCTGATTTTGGCAGCAATGCATGTCTCTATAACTGAGTCAAATTTGCTCTAAATTTCTCATCATCTTCATCATCGTCATGTCAAAACTAGGGGGAAAAGTATTTTCTTAATGACCAGCCTGAGGAACAAATAAAGATGTGTGGGTGGTGTAGCCTTGCAGTGCAACCTTACTTCTCCAATTAAGAAGCATCTACAGTGATTTTTTTGGCCACTTGGGGTACAGGAATAATCTTTAAGTACTACGTTGGGTAGCTAATAAGCCAGATGCCAACACAATTGCCTTTTTACTCTGCAGACACTTAGCGCCCAAGAGGCAACATTAATGTTAATAAAGAGCAGTATTTCTGAACATTTACATATTCTCTGATTAGACATTGTGAGAGTAACACAACTGATGAGTCATCGGCAGTCAGAAAAAGCCACGTCTATTATCCTTGGACATGCATCCACAGGTGTACATGCACATGCCAGCAAAGCCATAAATAAATGCCATGGGGTTATTTCAGATTGTGTAGACATCAGTTTGGAACAAAGTCAGAGTAATAAATCAGTCATACTGAGAAAACAGCAGACTTGCAGCGTTAAAGAAGAAAAATAGTAACAAAAAACATGTAACTTATGTAACTATGTATATCATTACTATCTTAATTAAGATGTTTCCCTAGACATTCTGTTCATTTGGTTCAATCTGAGTGAGTCTAACATGCAAATCCATTGCTCATTAATGACAATGTGTACCGTACCCTTCTGATGCCCTTTTACAGAGCCACTTGACATTCAGCACGGTGACACTTTGTTGAAACTGGAGCAAACAGCTTCACTTTAGCTATTGAGTGTTAGTGTCAATGCTTCAATTTTGTTCTCTCGCAAAGACAAAGATGCACATAGTACTCCCATTTACAGCCAGTAAATAAAGAAAAGCCTGTGTAATAAAGTTCATTTTAGGACTCCATTACCAAAGTATTTTGGATGTATTCTTCACTCACTTATCCTTCTCAAAGCACACTGAGCAACAGACTAATATACTGATGTACAATAACTGTCTTTTCATTCAGGGATACTTCACATAATGTTCATATTGATAGTGAAAACTGAAAGTTGGATGAGTGCACTGCCACACGCATTTCCAAAGCAGTCAAAAGACACAAGGATTAATAAGAACTAAAATTCAGAAAATCTAAAATAAAACTGCAGTGGTAAGTCCTGCACTAATGCAGATCAACTTGTGGGGCATTAAAGCAGCCAGGAAAAGTTTATTTGGATCAAGGGAATGATGGATTATAAGAGGTCATCTTTTCTTTACTGCATGTGGCTTCAAATCAATTCAGTACAAAAAGCCTCATCTCACAAATTGTATTCTTGCAGCAGTCAGTGGGGGTATTCATTGAGCTCAGAGGTAACTGGTAATTGGAATTATGAATAAATGGAATTATTTGTAAATGAACACGGGCAGAGTCTGATTACCATCTCTTTATTCTGTGCAGTTTCTCAGGCAACAACTAATGAAATAATTATGCTAATTAGGTGTTGCACGTGTCAGTTGCGCTGCTCATTATGAATGTATGAAACTCAGTGGATTCTGTTGAAAACGCAGCAGAGCAAATGGAAAGCTGTGGGGCACTGAAGTTTCCACAAGTAGGATCACACAGAAACTGTCCACATGTTAACCTGCATGACCCAGTTATACTGTTTAAAGTGTTTGAATCAAGAATCAGACGGTTTATGAAAACCCAAATGCAAAAAAGAGGTGGAAACTTTGTACTAGCAGACCTTTTTTGAACCTGTTTTATGAGTCCTCCTTGTTAATGCAAATGGCTTTAATCTAATGTTTATGGGTCTGTGTGACAGACAGCCACAGTATGGATAGAGCCTGTCTTTTCTATTCTGTCCTTTAGCCCCCTTCATTTGGTCATTTCAGACAATATATAAAGTAACTGCAAATGTGCAAGTGGAAGAAAATTCATCACATTATACGTATACCATACTATATACTAACAAAGACAGTGGTTGAATCAGTTTTAATTAAAACGTACAGGTGTTTTTGCTACATGTCCCTGTTTGTGAACAAGACAGACAACAAGTTTTTTTCTGAAGCCATGTCCCACTTTCATAGCTGACATCAAGAAACATACAGACTGGAGGAGCAGTTAAAGATACATTTTGTGAGTACGTTTTCTCAAATGTAATGTAATCTTTTTACCTGCAGGTATAAAGTATACTGTATGTATTAATCATTTCCCTGTCCTACCCTTAAGAGACATACAATAAATAATTCATACTAATAAATGCTTATCTTATAGCTTTCTAAATTAAACAGCAACATAACATTTAAAATAGAAAAACACAGCAGCAAATATAGTTTTTTCCTACGTTATATCACGCAATATGTATATAATCACTGTAACTGGTATCAACTGGTATGTTTTTACCATAGTTACAGGTTTCAGGTTACATTTAGGCAACTCCATATGCACCTTACCTCATCTGAGGCGTTCAGTCTGCGAAGATCTAGCAGCAGACCCCAAGGATCCACCTTTTACACATGTCCATGTATAGTTTCACCATTTGTGCATTCATCTACATCAGAACCTAAATCCATCCGCATCCACAAGGCTGCTACTAAATCCAACATAGCTCTCTAGTCGTTAGTGCTCGATTGAAGCATCTCCCAGCTCTTTCTTCAGATGGCCCTCTGTCATTCTGAAGCCCTTTGTCTGTCTCAGCCACACACAGTACGGCTGTGTATTCAGCTAGCACCGATCCCAGTGTCTGACTTGTTTGTCTAAATGACCACTACACTTCCTTCAATTCTTTCCCAACTTAGTTTTCCTGCCTGTGTTGGTTGGTTTCCCTGGACTGAGCTAAATATAGTGACCACACAAGGTAAAGTGGAAAAGAGCAGAACAGGAAATGTATCACAATATGCTTGTGCGCACGTCAGTGTTTCTTTCTGTGTGTCTTCCTGTCTCAAATTACATCAGAATTACTGACAGGTTTGGTTAGTAAATATCCAATGAAATATGTGGATGCGAACTGGCAATGAATTTGGGTGGTTTTATTTTTTTTAGCATTTCTGAGAGTGTTAACTTACCAAGCTGCTGAACAAGTGGAGTGGAGTGAGTGTACATGTATGTGTGTGTGCGCATGTGTGTGTGTCTACATTGTTGCTCTGTGCTTGTGTGAGAGGGTCAACCCATCCCATATTCCCCTCTAATGACGTTGTACACATTGTTTTGTCTCTCTGGGCTTCTAAAAATGTCTGCCTAAACAAAAACACTGACTGCACATCCTGCTGCCTGGCTGGACAAGAAGAATTGAACTCCAACTCATATTGTCTCACACACATTTTCAACAAGAGGTTGCAGTGCAGCCACTGTGGGGACACTGGAACTTGGTGTGCTCTGTCCTGTTCACAGTTTATCCATTCACATGGCCATATTACATTGAAATAGTTATTGTACATGCTGTCACGTCCTGATATGATTCTAAAAGGATAAAAAAATCAAGTTCTCAATGACAAAGGCAACTCAGCTTGGCTCCGGATTACACTTCAACATAACTACCTCATTGTGTTGTGACTAAAATATTCTCATTGATGTAATCAAAATATGTCTGTTCACCTTCATCCAACCAACGTATCCTCTAAAAACTTCAGAGCATATATCCAAACAGACAATGTTTCTAAATCTAAATGGTTACTTTGTCTGAAAAAAAATCTAAATAAAGAGAGAGAAACAATAATACTTCCAGGATGGAAACTACAACAGCCCTGAGCCTGGCACCAAGATCTCCACCATCACCGCTGGTTGGCTCAAAATCCATTCTAGGATACTTGGCTATCCTTAGTCCACACAAGTCAGCTGCCATAGTACAAAGTAACACAAGTACAGACAAGAACACAGATTAAGGTCACTATCGGCTGCGTAGCAATAGCAACTTGTCAGCAGCAGCAGCTGCGGCTCTCTGTCAGCGTCCACACTAGACATGCTGTGCCACAGCACTGCTGCTTACCACAAGTGTTTTGGCAGCACTCACAGTACAACATAATGTAGGTGATTATATACGTTACAAGATTAGACTATAACTACGATGGTCCTCACATAAAACATGAGTGAAACATGAGTCATTACACAAAATTTAACCTTAAGCTTTGTAAAGAGTCTTTGAGTCAGACGTTAATATGATCAGATGGATGACTGAAACATGGCTGAAACCTGGCATTGACCAACTTTCACTTTTTCTCCCCTTTCTGTTTTAGGTTCTGTCAAAATATCAGAGAGTTTATATGCTCAGCTTCCTTTACCAGTCACTTTTTAACTTCAGTTACCAACACCTCTGCCCTCCCCGTGAACTCAGTCCTGTCACTGCTAATTCTGTTGTAGAACTCCTGTGTTACCTTCTTACCTTCTGCTCCTTCTTTGTTTATTTCAAACAAATATTTCATGCAGAAGTATTTCTCTAAACTAGCACAAAACATCACTACAATTAGCTACTAATAGTCAACTTGACACTTCTGGTTAGCCTTGCCATGACCTTTGCCTTTGTCTTTGTCTAATGAGATATGCATTTTCCTTTATTTAGGATTATGCAACCCTCTCCAGCTGAATGGGAAGAGGCTTGAGCTACTCATTTTTACACACACACACACACACATATAAATATCACTGTTGGAACCTTGAGACATATTACGGACATTTGTGTTTTAGGATTAGATGTCACAAGATAATATTCCTCAAATCAAAGGCCAGGTCACTTATTACATACACCTGTAAAAGATTCAAGCAAATATAAAGGTTCTTTCTTTCCACACACACACACACACACACACACATGCACCATTATTAAAGGATGCACTTACTTCACTGTGATCCAGAAAAACATTACTGCCAGTTGACCTCTGCAATGCAAATCATAATCCTGTATTATCAGTGCACATCAGGACTGCCAATGATACTGAAAAACTTACTTTCTGCAGGTGAACTGTCTCTCCAATAACTTCCACAAACACTTGCTCTCTCTTTTTCACTCTCACAGTCTATAAATAGATTCTGGGTTTACTGGAAACAAAGGTTGACGTGCAGGACAGCTCTGCAAACATCACTGAGTAGCCTTGTTACAGATAGAGACAGAGGGGAGGAGCAGACAGTCAGAGCCTCATCCAGAATAATCAGGCAGAGGAACTCCTCGAGTAGAGGGGACACTTCCATCTGCTGAGGGAGAACATGATGTGAACAGCTACGAAATAGAGGCAATCCAGGGATGCCCCGCTTGACTGGACTGGAATATTTGAATGGCTAGTGAATGGATCAACGTCACATTTCATATTTCTCCTAAACTGAATCCTAATGAGTTTGGTAAATCTGTAATTTTTCATCTAGTGCCACCAGCATGTTGTCTTCTGTCTTATCTAATAACATGTCTCCACATCTACAGTAACAGGTGGGTTGGCACCTTGTAGAGACGGTGCCAGGAGATGTACTCAACTTACTTTGATGTTTCTGACAACATCAACAACACAGCAATGAAATCTGGTGCACACACATTCATGTTCTCCATAGCACAGGTGGAAGATGTGGCAATGAATTATGATAACACCCCCCCTAAGTTTTCAACTAGTACTATCATTAGGTCAAAACTATCCTAAACCAATGGCATTCCCATCAGCCTGAGTTGCCTTTGTAGAGGCAGCAGACTAAACCAAGATGGTGAAGATGGTAAACTTTATACCTGCTAAGCAGCTTGTTAACATCACAATGATGAGCAGGACAACAACCTCAAAGAGCTGCTGAGTAGCTGTAGACTTTTAGTCACTTATTAAACATATGTTGTTATTTCTCTCATCATGACAGATTCAGATATATTGTGTTCATAGATATCAGTGTGCAACCTGTTCTGTTGAGTATTTGTTGCAGCAGTTTGTAGATTCAAATTAAGGACTGAGCATCAGCATACTACCAAGTGTGTTTCATCAGAGTTTCAATTTGTCTAAACCCATTTAAATGTGTCAGGGATAAGGCAGAAAAAGCCAATCCCTGTTTTCAAAAACTTTTGAGAAGTTCAAACCGGACATGTGTCTCAGATTGATCGCACTTTTCAGTCATCTTGTGGTCACTCAGTTGTTCGCCACAAATAAACTAGCAGACTCTCAATATTCTTGTTCATGGAGAGGTGATAAGGCTGGCATGTGACCTTCTGAAAAGCGCATGTGTCTGCAAAGACACACACACACACACACACACACACACACACACACAACCAAAACCCTACCTGGTGTTCAAGATATTTCTTTTTAACATCTAATCTTTATCAAATGTATTCTTTGGTCATGAGTTTCACCAAGTGTGAAAAGGTATTTTGTGGTATTTTCATGTCCACCCCACTACCTTTGAATGCAATTGGGCCACTTCAGAACACACTGTCCCAAAGCTCAAACGCTGAGAATACAAGTGGAAAGAAGAGCATTGCTGTTTTGCTGCAACGTTTGCATTAGTTCACGTTCATAAAGTCTAGAAATGATCTTTTATTCCAGGAACTGAGGTAATCACTATTGATAGTGCCGACATGCAGACTTGAAACAAAACATGCTGTGAGCAACCTGATGGAGTTGGCGGGTTGTTGTGTCTGTACTTTGGATTAACTACAAACTATTGGCTAAGAAAACAAAAACACCACACTGACATCTACTTCAAGGTTTTGTAAAGATCATGCTGGAACCCATAATAACACATTTTGTGGAAAAACACAACATGTATCTTCCAATAGCACGACTGTGGTTAGCACCACCAATGTGTCACGTCAGTATCTCTATATCTAAAGTTTATACTAATTAATTGAGTAGTTTTGTGTCAAGACTTCCAGTATTTCAGAAAGTAATAATTAAACACAATATCATATAGGGTCTCCTGAACAGAAGTACCTGCCATCACATCATGTTTCAAATAGTAAAAGATTAACAAGCCGGGCAATGTAAATATAATTTGTGGTTTATTACCAAGGGGTTTAATGTACACTGTATTATGTATTCATAGAAAAGCTATTTATTCATGTACAAATTACAAATACATCAGCTGTTTTCTCCACTCTTTTGTTAAATGTACATAAGTGTCTTCTCTCCCATCGCTGTCCCATAGCTTTGCAACCTGGCAAGACTTTGCAGTGAAACGTAGTTAAGAGAAGTGTGAAAAATAAAAAATCATTTCAGTCATCTCAACACATACAGAGGGCAAAGAGGAAAGGAAGAAATGCCAAGAAACAAAGGTCTTTTAGCTCTTTGTAAGAAACATGGAACTGCATTTTACTATTCATAAAAAAAGACAAAATTCCACAGAATGCTTATTCTAAAGACTTTACATTAGCAACGTTTTTTACTACATCAAAATGTGCATATTAATGATTTGGTGATGCTGCAGTGCAGAAACAAGCTTTTCTTTATGACAGAGGGAGGGATGGCGATGGAGGAAGAGAGGGAGCAGACAGGACTCTTCATTGGAATTAAATATCCACAATCAGTTTGACTGGGTAGAAAATAACAACTGAATCCCCCAGCACAAGTCCATAGGGTTTGTCAATGCGTTAAATGAGCAAATGGCCTCTTACAACACATAAAACGCCACTTAAAAACAAAATAAAAAACTTAAAAGCAACAGACAAAACATATATTTTATACAATTCTGCGTTTCTATCCCCCACATAGGCACCACGTAGTAGATTAAGTTGGATCTTCATGTCAAGTAAATTACTGTTTGTTTCATTAGTGTGTATGTTATACAGTGCAGAATATATGGGCTTTGATTAAGTAAGTGTCTGTGTGTGCGCTTGTATTTCTATACTTTTAAGGTTCCACCAAGAATAAAAGAAAAAGGGATAAAGCTCTGTTTGCAGACATGCTAACTGAATGACAATTCTTTGAAGCTGTCATTCAAAATTCAGGAATATGATAAGGATTAGGTTTAGTTGTTGGTATTCAAATAAGTATTTACCATCCTCTTGTTGTCAATACTTACAGTTACAATCAAGTGTGCACACTATAATTGAACATTAAACGAAACTGAAAAGACTCATCCAGTAAGTGGCAGGAAGTGATTACATATATCATATACATAAAGTAGAAATTTGGTAAGGGCTCTTTAAACCAGTGGTTACCACATTTATTAGCCATGCTAGCAGGAATGCTGCAGGGTTGACAGCTGGTCGGTCCACCACTTTGGTCCATTGTAGTTACTTTGGAAAAATCTCAGCAATTAGGTGAATTATCTTGATATTTGGTACAGACATGTTTCTCTCTAGTCAGTTTTCATGGCTCTGGTGATGCAGCAAAAGGTAGATATGGTTTCTGTCTTAAATTACTTTAACGTTTGTTCCCCAGAGCTTGTATTGTAATTATTTTATTTTGACCCCGTGACTTTCCATACTGCACCATCAAGTCAATATTAGAATGTGTCCAATGCTTTGATTAGTGACAAAATACTTACAAAACTAAAAGCCACCAACCAAGTTGCAATATGTGTTCAGTGTTAATTATCAAATCCTAGTATGCTAACATTGTAAATTAAGATGGCAAATGTGATGAACATTATACTGGTGAGACATCAGCATGCAGCTGTGGACAGTACCACCTGCTGCACTACCATTCATGTGACTATCTGAAGATGACATAAAGGGATTTTTTCCCCTCATCGTTATAAAAGAAACATCTGTAAAACTGCTGAAAGGACACCTAAAATTGATCTTTTTATTGTGAATTGTAAAACTTTCTGAGAGACAAGAATATATTTTTTGATGCATGTAGAAGTTTTTTTTTTTTTTTCTATACTTCCAGCTCTTCCAGTCTTTGGAAGATGAACTAAAAAGCTCCCAGCTCTAGCACCATACACCAACAGGAAAATTCATTAAAAACAATGATATATATTTTTTTACAAAACTAGACTGTAACTTTAGAAGTGCTTTTTTCAAAAATATTAAGAAACTTTAATAAAAAATCTCCACATTCTATAGTCACTAAAAATACGAAAATATAAAAAATGCAATGCAACAAGAGTACTGCAAAATAAAAAGAATCCATAGTGTTCTAGAACGGAGTGGAAACACAGGAAGTGAAGTAACAATGACACTAGTAGTATTTTGATTTGGCCCATTTGTTTTATTATGGAGCAAGACTAGTAAGGACTGCATTTAAGATTTAGATTTTTTAAAAAGTATAACTGATATATTCCCTAACTTTGTTAAATGGCCTTCAAACTTTCTCTCAGCTCCCCGTTGGTGATCAGCTGTGAAGTGTCTTGGGATTTGGTGGTGCTGTTGGACACTTTATCCAAACTGGGAAACTTTACGTTTAATATTGAGGATTTGGCAGAGTCAGTGGACGTCCTCACAAGTATAGTAATACAAGCTTGTGCGTGTGGTTTTTAGTGTCTCTTGTCGCCCCCTGGTGTCTGCCCGTGTTCACTGTGTTTGTGTCGATGTTTGGTGTGTTGCTGCCTCCACACAGTAGTTGGGTTTGTCAGATGCGGTGAAGCCCGGTAGACACACACACTGGTAGGAGCCCACTGTGTTGATGCACTTTGCATTTTTACATAACACCATCCGATTGTTTAGTTCTGAACACTCGTTCACATCTGTGGAAAGAGGAGGAAAGAAATGACAGAAAAACGTAGCAGATATTTGGAAGATGTGTTATGTGCTGTGTGTAACTGCTCTCTTACCAATGCAGGCCATGTGGGACAGGTCCAGGGTGTATCCATCAAAGCAGTCACAGGTGTATCCCTCCTGAACGCGGACACACCTACCATTCTCACAGCCGTTCAGTATCCCACACTCCTCTGCTTGCAAACCCTCAAATGCCTTGTATGTGTCTATTGCACAAAAAGACAACAAAATGTATCATTCTGAAATCGACAGGTCACAATTTCATATTTCAGTGTGGTTGACTTTCATAGGCTGGTGGGACACGGCGGTGAGAGAGCCATGAAAAATTCTAACACCATGTTGATCTTTCCAGTAAAGCCAACACAGGGAGTAAAGAGGAAAGTCAGCAATATCTGGCTATAATCCAAAGAAAAGCCAAGTTGATAATACCATTGGCCTTAGGCAGACGTTTTTCATTTTGTCCTCAGTGACTGATGGTTAAGCCATAACTACAAACATGGCCCAGACACATACATTCAAATGTTAAGGACAAATATATCCACCATCCATATCCATTTGAGAGCAGTCATTTTGCACTGTGAGCCATCAAAAGCTTTCTTTCCACCTGAGCATTCAGTTTTTACAGCAGAGGAATCACCACTCTGACAGGTTTTACTATGTTTGCGCTGTATAAAGTTACACTCTGACATGTTGTAATTGTTGATGTCACAAGAGGGTAGCAAAGTGCTGTGAAATAAGAACCTCAGTCAGTGTTTGTCATCAGACAAGCTGAACCTGAAACTGCCCAACCAGCTGTAGACATGGCAATAAAACACAGACATGGCAAAATTACAGCAAATTGCAAACGTATGGTAATAGTGCAAAATGGAGTCAGTCTATAGACTGGTTAAAGTTGTTACAGTGAACACACTGATCTCCTGTGAAGTGCATGTTACTGATTCTGGTTGTGGTCCATCTGTCTGAGGTTCACTGGCCTGGTGGGGACCTGATCTGTGTCTGTGTGGTGGAGATAAGGTGGAGTGGCCCAGAGCTCCATATGAGGACATCTAGAGATGCACCTGGACTCATGGACTCATTTCCATCACCTGTGA
>JAOXYL010000039.1:1834789-1846326 GCA_028564955.1 Terapon puta | reverse complement strand
GTTAGTGGTGCACCACCACTGTTGGTTTTCCAAGATGTGTGTGTGTGTGTGTGTGTGTGTGTGTGTGTGTGTGTGTGTGTGTGCATGTTTGTAAGACAGTCCATCTGTGCTAGCCACAATTCAGTGATGGTTTGGCAGTGAAAAGGAGGCAGGACTGAAATTGGGTGGGACCCAGCAGCACTGCCAAAGGACAGATGGGAAGTGTGCATATCAAGCACATACTGTATTGAGGTATGTGAATAACAGTATGCTGGTATTTCTGATCCTGTATTTTGTGTCTGTGTACGTTTGTTTCGGTGGGATTTTGGCAACTGGGAAACTGTGTGTGGGGTTAGTTCGCTATCAGTGTTCAGTGGGGGGGAAGCCTGCTTTGACAGTCTTTCCTGCTGGAGGAAATTGGCCTCGATGGAAGCTGCAGAGGCCCAGTTAGCCTGGGGGAACCACCAGCACTCATCAGCTCATACTTATTCCAAACCAAGCTTGAGGAAAACCACTGATTTTTAACATTAGTCCCATCTATTGGAATGGCATGTCCACAATACTTGGCAAATGTTGCTTCTAAGGTTTTTTTCTGTCAAAAAACTAAGGCCAAAGTTACTAAGAGAGCTAACTGCCTAAATTCTGAAAGAGTAGTTGGAGCATTTACTTAACCTCAACTAAAGACAAAACCAGGCTCTTATTTGAGATACATGTTCTTCGACTGGAAACTAAATTGTCAAATTTTCTGAAGAAAATGTACATGCTTTTCTTTTCAGTAACTGCTGTCAAATTTTTTGAAATGGTTTCACGTTCTTTAAATATTAATACTTTCAAGTGTTCTTTCAATCCTCCTATGACAGTACTATCTACAGTTAAAGTTATCAAAACAAAGGTTTCAGTCCATGTGAAAGTGCAACATAAAGCTCAAGTGTAACCTATAATGCAAGTAGCAACTCAAGTAGTCCCATTTAGGGTATGCAAGTTATACCAACATCCAAAAATCAGAGGAGGAGATTAAGGCAGGCATCAAATGAAAATGTAGTGATAGATGACTAAGGAACATTTTATTTTCTCTGGATTATGGTAATATTTTGTTTGGCCCTTAATAAATGTAATGACATCATTGACCTGTTTTCTGTCTCTAATTTGAAAACAAAGTAAGCTAGAACTTGACTGTAAACATATGAATTTAAATTTATATGGGGATTTATAGGGGGGTCTAATTGTATACATTTCATAAGAACCTACAGCTTAATATGTACATAAGAAACCAACGCTTACCCACGCAGCCTTGGCCGTCCTGGGACTCCTGGTAGCCCTGGTCACAAAGGCATCGGAAAGACCCCAGTCTGTTCTCACAGAAGCCATGAGGGCCACACAATGTTTCATTGAGTCCACACTCATCAATATCTGAATAAAAAACAAAACCAAGAAATGCCAAATGCTTTTAGGATGGAATCCTCTCCTGCCTAATAGACATTACAAGCTCTTTTATTATTCATTTTTGTATCATCTTATCTTAGTGTAAATAATTTCTTTATAACACTTTATTGTGTACATTCATTTGATGAACCCATAAAGAGTGATCGATTGCTAACTGAAACACATACACACAAACATAAACACACACTTCTCCTGTGTTTGTCATGTCACTTCCTTAAACAGAATTCTGACACTTGTGATTTAAGCAGCTGCTGTGAACCATAATAAAAAAGATGAGAATTAACTGGTTTCATAAAGGTAGACACTAAGACACACAGATGTACACACACTCACATTTCAGTCTGAGCCCCTGCATAAATCATGAGGCAGAGAGCAACAAATATCCCTCCTTGTCTAGACAGCCAGCTCAAAGGCTTCCGTCTGTTTCTTTTCCTTCCATTTTTTTCCCCTTTCTCTCTGTTTTTTCTAAGGCAGGAAATGGCATTTAAAAAAAGCTCTGGCACAGAGGCCAAGAGGCCACCATCAACAATAATTTTGTTTCTCCCCGCTTATAAACTCTTATATCTCAGCATTGGGTAAATTGTCAAGTGAAATCCACTTCATGTGTTCCATTTATTCCAATGACGTTTTCATAAAAGCTTTTCCACAGTGTCAGTCCTTTCATTCTATTGATCATTAACATTTCTCTGACTTCTCGTGAGTTTTAGTTTATAATTGTTTCAATATGCAAGTCATCAACATGTTATCAAATCTCTAAATGATCATTTTTATCGAAGATGCTGGAAAAATTCATTTCAAATCCATTAACTGCATTAATGAACAATAATAAAGTTTTTAGTTTAGTTTTTAGTTTTTTAGTTTTTAGCCAGATCTTAAAGTTCACCATCTCTTCACTAAGACTAAGAACTGCTCTATAATTGCTACATTCATATCTGTCCATTAATACCCTCTCTGTTGTTACAGCACATGCCAGTTCCTCTATTGCTCATTTTAATTGTGGCACTCCTTCCATTCTTTGCCCACTGGTATTCTCAATGTATGCCATTCTCAGCAAAATAATCCAGAGTCATGAAGTTCCCAATCACTGCTATGTAGATGATGCACATCTATATGTCTATTTCTGATCTAGCAATACTAGATGTTTAGATAATGTCCATGATTGCTTTAGCGATATTAATAATAAAATAATAATATACAATATGTGCGTTCTCTCAGCAGTTCTCTTTTCATTACTACAACCACACCTTGTCACAAGTCCAACAACTTTTTAAAAACTGAAAAATGATAAATCCCAGTTAATAGTCTTTGGTCCAGCAAATTCTAACATCCTGCTTCAGTTTAAGTTTGGTCACTGACCAAAAAGATATTAAGCAGGCTGCTAAAAGTCTTGGTGTCATTTTTGATGCAGATTAGATTTCTACAGTCAAATTTTTGTCCTCTGTTGATTTACATAACAGTATCCATGCATTATGTTTTTTGTGCATGAAGAAACACAAACGTGACTTCTTTGCCAGCCACTTTACATTGGCTGAAAAAAATTTATTGACTCCCTTTGTGTCTGGGCCTTCCATTAGGTCAGTGGAATGCAGCTCTACTGGTTGTAGATCCAGACTTGTGACCAAGGTTAACAGCATTTGCTATCTCAGCCTTCAGATTGTAGGACACCTGCTATATCTTTAGCCTCTTTTAAATACCTTCTTAAACCTTAAAATAATAACTAACTAATAATAACTATGATAAAGGTTGAATACTTAATATATTACTAGGTGATCATTCAGCCACTTGCCAATTCACGTTTTCTCCACTGTTAATCCATGAGTGTTTTTTAATGCTTTGGTTTTTAAAGTTATTTTCTGGGGGTAAAAAAGAAAAGTGCCATATAAATAAAGGTTATGATTGTTATGAGACTACTGCCATGGTGACGATACTTCTTTCATATCTGGGTAGAACTGATGGGATGGTGATAAGGATATAAGCAATAAGAAAACCAAAATGGTGGAATTAAAAAGGATATCAGCAAATAAACTATAAAGTAAACTATAAATAAACATTACTATATGGGCATAGATTTTTAACAGAAACTATATGAAAATGCTAAAATACCTCAGAAGATTGAAGATTAAAGAAACATTTTCTTTAGTGTTGATACTGAAGCATTTATCTACATAAAGTTTAAAATGGCTCTCACATTTATAAAAGGATGTCGTTGAAACATTTATCCCCAGCACCAGGGAGCTAAGATGTAGGGACTCTGCCAGCTTAGCCCCTCCACTTTATTTCAGTCAGGACCAAAGTAGTGGACTGACTCACCAGCACTGCTGCAATCCACTGGAAAAAGCATGTCTAAAAATATCTCAATAAGCCACACCATAGCAGTGGGTGACATGTCCCCTCATTACCATGAACATGCATACTGTAGTTTATTTTGACTTACACATACACTGTCTAAATACTCACTAGAGCACCAAATGCGTATTACTCTGCCATAGAAAGTAGCCCTCCAACGTTTAACAATTGCCTGCTGTTGAGTAACGTTAGTTAAAACATGGCCAGCTGTTTTAGGAGAAAACTGAGATTTTTTCTCTCTTGTCTTTTGAAAAAAATCAATTATACATTTGTGACTACCTTAAGTCTCTTAAGTCTATCTTTTAAGTAAAGGCTTGCAGTTGACTAACACAGGAAGTAGTGAGAAACAGTTTTTATCTTTTCAAGGATTAGTTGAAAATAAGAAAATACATTGAATTAAAACAGCCGTATTATTTGGATAGATCATAGTAATTTTGGATAACACAATGTTAAAATTGATCAGTAGTTAAGAAAAGGTCAGCATCGGGTGGCTGATAATTTCACATTCCTTAACATGGACTAATTACAAGCTGATTCATCAGAAATATTTCTTTTCAAATTCAAATGGCAATTAAAATCATGTTAATGCATTGTACTGCATGAAATCACAACTGTGTGTGTGTATGTGTGTGTGTGTGTGTGTGTGTGTGTGTGTGTGTGTCTTTTTGCTGTAGCTGGGTCTCACCATCACATGAGGGTGTGCCATGGTTGGCAGTGAATCCACTCTCACACAGACACAGATAGGATCCCTCTGTGTTCAGACACTCGCCATGAGGGGAACAGAGCTCTGGTTCATCCACACACTCATCAACATCTGGGAGGACAGAGACAGAGTTCATGTGTCCATCCATCCAGCAGCAATACACACAGCAGCAATGAACGTCTAAATCCTGGCTCACCTCTGCAGTTGGTGCCATTGATCTGTCTGTATCCCTGGGGACAGGTACAGGTGTAGGAGCCCATGTTGTTAACACACTCTCCAACAGCGTCACAGGCCCTTGCTTCTTCTACACATTCATCCACATCTGGAACACATACACATCAGTCCTATGAGGAGTGTCTTTTTTTTTTTTAAGTTGAGAGAGATATTTGGAGAAGTAAAGAAGTTCTTTAAGAGATGGATGTCATTGGATACAGTACTGACAGAAACATATATTATACCGTCACAGTCGTCTCCAGCCAGGGACACTCTGAAGCCTTGACCACACTGACAGATAAAGGAGCCCTCAGTGTTCTGACAGTGGCCTCTGGTACAGACCCGTTCATCCTGGCACTCATCTATATCTGGGATAACACAAACAATGGAAGAACTGCATCAGACACACAGAATGCAAAGGAATTTTTGGGACCATAAGAAATGAACAAGCTCCTTTTATAACACAGAGCAACACTGACTGCAATGATCATCACGCACTGGGGTTTTCAGCTAGAGTGCTACACAGTGCTGAGAGCTGAGCTAATTACATGCTCAATAGCAGCCTGTGTTTACACCTCAGGTAAAAACAGGCTGAGTGACTGGAGTGATATGTTATAATTAGTAAATATGTTATTGATTCACAATGGCAGTATTTAGCGGTAATAATTGCATTTTAATAATGAAACTTTGTGCATGTGGCTCAAAAATAAACTGTAGGGTCAGTCCTGAAGTTATTGCATTGTTATTTGAGGACAGTTTAATAAAGTTTCAGTGTGGCGTGCAAGAAAAAAAAGTCCTGTTGGTAAAATATGCCAAAAGGTTGCTGAATGGTAAAGCCATAATGTCATTTGTGAAAATACTGCCCAGACTGAATCCACATTTATGAGGTAACAACTTCTTTTAATGGCACTTGATATTTGCAGTTATTACGTCGTTCATATTTATAGGGTTATTCTGACCACCACAGTTTCTGACCAACGGCTAAAATCACTGCGGCTTAAAGTGGGTCTGCCCAATGATTCTAGTACAAGCTCTACGACATGTCATAGCATCCCCATCCAACGATGATCCAAAGTTATCACTGGTTAAAAGAAATCAACATTTTATTACAACTTAATTTATAAATTTATTATCATTAGCTTTATTTTTGTAGGCCATCAATCAGTTGTGATAAGTAAGGTCTTAAGTCCTCCATCTGTGGTGTTTACTGCAATAACACATTTTTAACTCTCTCCCTTTGGCCACAATGGTATTCCTTGGTTAATAAATGTTCTTCCTTTGCTGTCATTCAAACCCATAAGTATTCAATGACACTCTGGGAGGGAATTAAATCTCAAACTGTTTTAGGTAGTTTGTTTGGTACGGAATGAAGATGTCTTTAGGTGTACTGTTTTTATTTCATTCAGTATTAAACCTAAACCACAGAGACTTTACTGGGCTGAAAGGGTACAGGGCTTCACTACATTTACCACCCCATGGCTGTATGCCTCCACCAACCAATCAAGTTGCAGTTTAAATCCATCTCTGTCTACACTCATAGAATGAAGCATAATCTGTGGTAAAGACTTTGAAGAAATTTAATTCAAGGTAATAAGTGTATGGTTTTGGTGAAATGGAGATCAATACAATATTGGCATGTCTGATTTCATAAATAATCTCCAATGAGAAACAAATTACATACATTTACATCAGAACTGATGGCCAAAGCTCCAAAAATTATATCCAGCAATATTGTCAGTGGGTATAAAGTGGATCACTAGTGTTAGCAGAAGGCTTAGATAAAGGTTAATTGAAATCTTAACACTACAGGCATTGTGACAGGAAATTAACTTTAGTCTCTCCCATTCAATGAAGACTAAATAGACTTAGAGTGGTTGAATGGGAGGCCTACAGAAAGAAAAAAGATCAATAGCAAGGCACTGATGTGTTTTAGAATGAACTTTATCATTACAACACCACCACTGGGCAAAACCAACTCTACTTCTTAAATACACACACACACACACACACACACAATCTCGGAGATGTGACATTTCTTTTGGAGTTTGGCAGCATCATGCAAACATCTGTGAGCTGGGTTATTAACTTCTATAAAGGACTCTGTTGCATGGCCTAATTATTTCCTCTCGCTGCCACCACCACTGGCTGCCACCCTTCTGTGGCTTGGCTTGCCTCGCATGGTGTGTGAGCAGTCAAAACCTCACAGCTAACCTTATGTCACATGGGGTACAGAGGCAGCAAACTACTGAAGAGGACAGACGGGTACACCATGAGTTTCCAAGAAAACATTGGTCCATACCGTGTATTCCTTGGAATGGTGTAATGGTGCGGTATTTTATTCTGCATATGTTTCCTGGATAATTTCAGCATGTATTGATGGTTAGACATTACGCACAGTGAGGTTAGGATGTAACCTAACTATTCCAAAAGACTGAAGGTGACGCTGACTGTTGTACATCTGACCAAAGGAGGCAGCACATGTAATATGCTTACAAACTGATAGTAAGTCAAGGCTATCTACCTGTACAGTATCTGTATCTGTTGATGTCAAAATATCTGTACTCAGATATATGCTAAAAGTGGGCACACTTTGTATTGGGCAGTGTAAGTCTCCTCCCCTATTGCAAATTATTCTTTTTGTGCAGATCAGTTTCGTAACAAAGAAAACAATACTAAAATGACAATTTTATTAATACTATGTAATATGCAACCTGTGCCTGAATAAAGACTGTTACCTGTGCATATTCTAACAATGCATTTGTTAACCTTAAAAATTTGTTCACAAGTAAACATGCAATTTGCCAACATAGTCCTAACTTGGTTTTGGAACCAGTGGCAGCATTAAATTAAATAAATTAAAAAGAGCACCTGTGTAGCAATAAAGTTGGAGACACGTACACACAGTGTTAGGCCTACCTACACACTGGCCTCCCTGTCCCAAGAAGCCATCAGGACAGGAGCCACAGCTGTAGCCACCCGGTGTGTTGAAGCATATTCCAGAAGGACACACTGTCCTGTTTGCACATTCATCAATATCTGTGAAAAAGAAATAATACAGTTAAAGATTGGTTGAAAAAGATTGGAGAAAGATTGGTGTTATGGCTCCTAAACAACAGATGGGGTATATTTTACACACCTAAAACACTCAAAGCTGCATTCATTGATTTAAAAAGGAACAAGAAAAATACATACTTTTACAATGTTTTTTGTTAAAAACGTTAAGCTTAAGATGCGTTAAGATGTGCCCAGATACATATTTAAATAGTTAAATATATCCTGTTGGTTGCTGTGACCAAGCAATTAGAGCCTAATATAATAATATACAAAATGTGTGTTCTCTCAGCAGTTCTCTTTTCATTACTACAACCACATCTTGACACACAATCATGTGACATGTGTTGCTCAGCTCCAAGATACAGTAGGGGCCTAGCTTCTAAATGCTTCACGGGTCAGATATTTTAGGAGAGTCTTTTTCAGGATTCAGAAATATGTCTAAGAACTCCTGCTCTTGAGCCTGTTTTTATATTGCTCTTATTAATAGATACCTCGGTTGCATATCCGCATCCATATAAACCTCTCACAGAGGTCATAATCTGATCCCTCATCCTCCACAGCTGGGGAGAAGAGATTTTATTGCAGCTTTGAGGAAATAACCATCAAGTCTGTTTGCCCTCACAACCCTAATTCAGTATCATTTTGGTGGGTGGGGAAAGCGGTGTTGAAATGGCAGGAAACCACGTAATGACAGAATACCTCCTATTTATATCCCAATAAGGGGATGGAGAAGGGAGGAGGGTGTTGCAGACGCTGGTAACAGTGTGGTCAGTGGTCTCATCCAAAATTCCAAAGACTTGTGTGCGCAGAGCTTATGTTTGACCAAATGTTTGACCAAGTGCTCACCAGTGGCGGAGGCTGTGGTTGTACATAGCATACATAGCGTCCTAATGCTTTATGCTGAATTATGTTTCAATATGACACGTGCGTCTATGTGCTGATGAATAAGTCTGTCCATCCATACACCCATCAGACACTGTGATCTAGAATGTCTGTGACTTGCGGACAATGTCAAGACAAAGAAGAGGGCCCCGAACATTAGGCTCACTTTGTGACTGGAGAACTTAACTTATATAATATTTCATGGATATGTTCAATGCTTTCGATGAATGCAATCCAGTCTGGAGGACCATAGTTCTGGTTTCAGACCAGTCCTGAGCCTGAGCTATTGCACTAAAACAGAAGTTATACACACCTGGCAGTCAAACTCAATCTGAATTATCTGAACACATCTGAATCCTTTTTTCACCCTTTTCATTGAGCTTATATTTGCTTTACTACCACGCTTGACATTATTTTTCACCCATATATTTCTAATCATTTATGAAAAAAGGATGATACTGATATTATTTACGGGTTTTGCTGCCGTTGTTTTTTAGTTGAATTCTTTTTCTATTATATTTCTATCTAGACCATCTAGTTTGTGGTTTGGAGGTAGACATATGAATTAATGAATGAATTTAGTGTGTTTTAGTTCCATGGTGGTGGACAAAAAAATAGAGGAAGGTTGCCAGTCTGATACAAAATTTAAAGACAGTTCATATGAGAAACATTTAGATATTGAAAGTTCATGCTTAATTGATTAAGATAATTTTATGGAATGGCACCATACCAGTTCAGTGCAAAGACTATGAAACTATTGACTGATTAAGAATATTTATCAGTCCTCTTTGGTCTGTATGACTTAACCTAATTCAGGGCTCATTCAATTACTCATCACTTCTGCTGTAACTGTTGGATGTGCGTTGCTTACAACATGTTATGTATGTTTGCATTTGTGTGTGTGCATACATAAGAAAATGTGAGTGTGAAAACAACATAAAATTGTGTGCATATAACAGGACCTTTCAAAGATGCATTAACATATTCTTTTTCATAAAGTTGTGAGTACTTACCAACACAACGGGTTCCCTCTTCATCAACAAGGAATCCACGTGAACACACACACAGGAAACTGCCCTCTGTGTTCTCGCAGCGACCACCAAAGCACAAAAATGGGCTCTCTAAACAGTCATCTACATCTAGATACACACAGCGGAACACACGGAATAGAACATCAGAAACAGAACATCACCTGACAATTGGATTGGATGGAATGCTTTATTTATCACTGTATTGTCACAATGTGACTGGTTAATATAAATGATACATGGAGACAGTCTGGGGGAAAATAAGTCAAGGAACAGGAATCCATGGTAAATTGGAAATCTAAACTGTGCTCATTCTCACAGTCAGGTATTTTTGTTTTTGTGTCCCAACTGAAATGTAATTGAATTACTTTTTATCAGGCTTTTATTTTAACATCATTAAGAAAACTGATACTGCTAGGAAAAAAGTGATCTAAACTTCAGCTCATATCATGGTGCTCTGCATACAAAGCTTGGCATTAGTTAGGCAAACCTCTGGACAAGGACATGATGCTCTTTGACATCGACAACCAACTCTGACCACAGGACTCACCTACGCAGGTGGTTTGGGTGTCACTCAGGCGGTATCCTTCATCACAGTGGCAGGTGTAACCCTCAGCTGTGTTGTAACAAATCCCCTGGCCGCAAATGTAAGGGTTGATCTGGCACTCATCCACCTCTGAGCCAAAAGAAGTATTAATACAGCCGAAGTTTTAGAACTAGAACTAGGCCTAACAAAATACTATTTCGAGCCATGTAAAATTACAATACACCATTAATGTGCCACAGGTTCACTGTTTAAGATAAAAGCAACACAAGTTCAGCGTGCAACAAAATAGCCTCACATTTAAACACAGCCAACCAGTTACCTTAAGGTAAGCTGACTTCTTAATTATGTTAAACATGCTCTGGCCCACATATTGCTGCAATAAAATCACCATGATCACACAGGTCGCTGTGAGAAAATGAATAAGCATATTTTACATAACTGCAGACTAGTAGTAGGTTAGCAGTAAGCAAATACTTTAAATCTGTTATGCTCAAGATTACCTGCAGCTAGCACCAAACTACATATAACCTAACTTAATACAAAAAGCAGAGACTGGAGGAAACAGCTAGTTAAGGTCAATCAAACAGGAGGAAGTTTTGCTCCCAAGAAGTCCAAGGCTTTCTATTGTCGTGAAAACAGACAACAACATACAACAGAGGAGGAGAAAAGATGGTCTTACCAGCTGACTGGGTGGGAGCGATGTCCTGGCCTGCATTAGATGGGAGGATTTCCACTGGTGCAGGTGGAGAGCTCCTCTCAACAACCTCTAGCAAATCAGAAAACACACAGTAATGGGCATTAATTCCATCCAGTTTATATGAATTGATTCCACATATTTTTCCCACCAAACTTGTTACTGATGATAATAATGCTCCAGACGAGCATATTTGCTACAACAGCAGTAAAAGTGTTCATTTTTATGCAGACAACACCCTGCTGTATTTATCAGTTCCAACATAATTAACCTGACAGCTTAGTTTATTTTGAAACTTTTTCAAACTAAAAGCAAGTACTTTATTTATGCTAACTTTTTTTTTATCTCTAATGGACTGTATAACCCTGTTTTACTTCACAAAAGTCAAATATTTTCAGTATCTTTGCACAGTTGATATTCTGCACAACCAAGAAAATACAGCTACCTGTTGTTACCTGTATGCAATACTTTTAAAGTCTGCTTAGTTCTTAGACCCTGAACAAAAATAAAAAAAGCTTTTTCAACTGACCAATGTAGCTGGTCCAATTATAGACTGGCAATACCTTCAAAGAAACTTTTTTTTAATTCAATGTGCTGAATGACAAGTCCGGAGAGTCTTATTTCTTTATTATTTCTGACATTTTTAAA